>OY748294.1:5895727-6157166 GCA_963556515.1 Nudaria mundana | reverse complement strand
AGTCGTCCTGCCCTGGTGTCTATTTGATAGAAAAGGTATTAAAAAAGAAAGGAAACAAACTGTTTGTAAAATGGTTGGGTTTAAATAACAAAGAGAACAGTTGGATTGATAAGACTGCAATAGTGGAATAAGTTAATTATATAAGTGATATATAATTTTAAAGTTTATTCATTATTCTTTAGACGATGCAAGGTGGTGGACTAATAAACAGTATCATTAATCATTTACCATTCGAACTTCACATACCCGGTTATAACTATTGTGGACCAGGAACAAAGCTTTCAAAACGATTACTACGTGGTGATAAAGGTGTAAACAAGTTAGACGAAGCTTGTATGCATCACGATATCGCATACGCAAACTACATAGACTTGCCTAACCGTCAAAAAGCCGACTTACGTCTTATAGATATGACTAAACAAAGACTTAAAGCAAAAGATGCTCGAACAGGGGAAAAGATTAGTTCGTGGATAGTAAACAAAATTATGAAAGCTAAATTGAAGTCTGGTGCTGGTGTTAAGACCTTTAATAACTTTGTTAGGAAAATAAAAAGAAAAATCAAAAAACTCTCGCCTAAAGATAATAAGTCACTAATAAATATAGCTTATATGGTTGCTAGAAAATTAGTTCCATGCATTCCAAAAGTTCGCGTACCTCGAATGATACCTATACCAAAAACTGGAGGCATTCTACCTTTAATCCCAATTTTTGCTGGTTTGTCTGCTTTAGGAGCATTAGCTGGTGGTGCAGCTGGTATTGCTAAAACAGTGAATGATTATAAAGACGGTCAGAAAAAATTACAAGAAACTGAACGTCATAATAAAACTATGGAGGCTATAGCAATAGGTAAAGGTTTATACATTAAACCACATAAGCAAGGTCAGGGATTGTTTATAAAACCATCAAAAAACTAATTGATCAGCTACCTAATCGCGCTTTAACTAATATCGATATTCAGAAGTATGCCTATTGTATTCCTTACTTTCGGGGAGTTTACATGAAGGATCAGTTACCAAAAACACCTAAACGAATTGAATGTGGTATAGTTAACCTAGATAATTCAAAAAATGATGGAACGCATTGGGTAGCTTATGTTAAAATAAATAATTATTGTGAATATTTTGATAGCTTTGGCGATTTAAAACCGCCAAGAGAATTAATCCTATATTTTAAGAACTGTGATGTTTATTATAACTTTAGTAGATATCAACAATTTAACACAATAATTTGTGGACATTTGTGTTTAAGATATTTGCAATGTTTTTGGAATAAATACTATAAATTTTATATCATTCTTTCATTTCCATCATTTGCAAGATGTCACTCACCTTATCGATAACTGGAAACTCATCGGTATTATCTACCTATTATCCAAGCACGCTGCCATTAGTTGGGGAGTATGAATGTGCATTATTACATTTCTCTACATATAATTCTATTCCAAATTTTGATAATACAAATAATAAATTATATTATGGTTCTAAAAATGTTATCGAGATACCTGAAGGAACTTATGAATTACAAGATATTAGCGACTATTTAAAAACTGAGATAAAAGATGCATCCATAAAACTCAATTGTAATAACAACACCTTAAAAACTATGTTATTTTGTACATCAACTATAGATTTTACTAAAGAAGGTACATTTGGAAGTTTATTGGGATTTAAAAAACAGATCTTAGAAGCAAATAAATATCATGTATCAGAGTTTCCAGTTAACATTTTGCCTACGACTGTCATAAGGATTGAATGTGACATAGTTAGCGGTTCCTATATAAACGGCCAATCCAGTCACATCTTACACGAATTTGCACTTAATGTTCCACCTGGATACAGGATTATAGAAATTCCAAAAAACGCAATCTACTTTCCAATAAACCAAACCAATATAAGCTGCATACAGATAAGGCTGTTAGATATAAATAATAACTTAATAAATTTGCGAGGTGAAGAAGTGCAGTTGTATCTACATATCAGAAGAAAACATGATAGATTATAATAAATATGTGGTTCATTCAACTAAACATAACAGTCCTACTCAAACTATCAAACCAATAAGAGCTCGATCCAAAAAGGTCATAAAATTGAACAACAATAATAAAGCTTTTCTTAAAGCGATTGGTTTGTTAAAATGAATATACTAGATGTTTTATCCGCTCCTGCATACAACAACTCTGTGGAAGGAATTGAATTTCACTCTTACAAGCCTTACGTAACAAGTTTCAATAGAAGCGATGAAATCAGGATACCTATTAATCAACAAGACTTGTATATATTACCATCAGCAAGCACTTTGTTTTTGGAAGGAACTATTATTGTAAACAAGGCTGAAAATTCTAAAGAGAGAGTCAGTAGCGTTCATTTCACAAACAATAGTTTACTTTACTTGTTTCAAGATATAAGGTATGAGATAAATGGAGTGGAAATAGATAAAATAAAAAACGCTGGTATAACTACCACAATGAAATCATTAATATCAATGAACGAAAACGAGGCTAAAGTATCTAATGCTTGGGGTTGGAATATCGATGGTATAAATAGTACAAATGGGGGTAGCTTTTCTGCTTCCATACCCCTCTGTAACATTCTTGGTTTTGCAGAAGATTTCAAGAAAGTAGTGATAAACAGCAAACATGAATTAATATTGTTACGAAGTAATACTAATCTGAACGCCCTAAAACTTAGCGCTGGTGAGACGGTAGAAGATATTATTATAAATAAAATAATATGGCGAGTACCACATGTCAAAGTATCCGATAGAGAAAAAATAAATATGTTAAAACTGTTAGAAAAAGACCGATCACTCCAGATGATATTCAGGAATTGGGATTTATATGAATATCCGGCTTTACCAAAAACTACTAAACATACTTGGTCCATAAAAACATCATCGCAAATAGAGAAACCAAGATTTGTTATTATTGGTCTGCAAACAAATAGAAAAAATAATCCTAAATTGGATATGTCTCAGTTTGATCACTGTGACGTTCGTGATGTTAGAGTATACCTAAATTCAACCTACTTCCCTTATGAAAATTTAAATTCAAGTTTCTCGAATAACAGAATTGCGTTAATATATGAACAATACACCAGATTTCAACACTCATATTACGGAGGTCGTCGTGGTGAACCGTTATTAAGTGAGAAACAATTTAAAAATATTGCTCCGTTATTTGTCGTAGATTGTTCTAGACAACCAGATAATCTTAAGTCGGGTCCTGTTGTGGATGTCAGAGTGGAAATTGAAAGTGACATTGATATACCAGATCAAACTTCGGCATATTGTCTTATATTGAACGACTGTATAATTGAGTATAAACCATTAAGCAGCACTGTGAGAAAATTATCATGAACCCGAATACGATTATAGTGGATGTCCAGGGCTTTAAAGACACTTGTAATAACTTTATAGTCAAGGAATTAGCTCTGGCCACTCGTGTTTATACCCAAACGTTCTTAATAAAGCCTCCATACTTATTTAAATACTTAACTACGGATGAAAAAAAACAAGTTACGTGGTTGGAGAGAAACAGAGGGATTTACTGGAATGAAGGTTATATCGACTATAGAGAATTTCGACGTATAATTGTTCCTTATCTAGAAAATAAAGAAATTATTGTGAAGGGCTTAGAAAAAGTTAAGTGGATTCAAGATCTTTGTATGAATTGTATTTGTATAGATCTTGGTGAAGACAAGTGTCCAAATTTATCACTGTTGCATAACAAATATTCAAATATTGAAACCAGTTTTAATTGTATTAATCATATTAAACAATGTGCACTTAAAAATGTTTTATGTATAAAGAACTATTTAATAGAGCAAGAAAGGTAATATGTCTTCCTATACGCAGTTTTAATAAATAAAACAATTTTTTAAAGTAAATGGTTTTTTATTTTTTAACACACATTTTTAATATTTATAATTTTTTAACATATATTTTCATAGTAAATAAATTTTTTATAAAATCTAAATATGTCATCACTAGTTTACACATTTTTTACACAGTTTACACAGTTTACATTAATAAATTATTACCTGATTAAAAAATATGATATGAGTAGCCACACAATTATTACCTATGGTTTTTATTTTTTAACACACAACTTAATATTGAAATTTTTTTAACACATATTTTCACAGTAAATAAAATTTTAATAAAATCTAAATATGTCATCACTTTATCTACTAGTTACATTAATGAATTATTACCTAATTAAAAAATGTGATATGAGTAGCCACACAATTTTTTGGAAATATTGTGAATTAATTTTTCAGCTTGATCCGATATCTCATCTACCGTATCTTGTACAATATACTGTGCAGTGATTATGTCCTTACCTTCATCTTCGTCGTCCATTGACTCACTGAGTTCCTTGATCGTAATTTTTATTAAACGTCGTCCTTTTCTTCTTTCACTGTTAATAATATAGGAATTCAATGCACTGCGTTTGTTTGTAATTGGTCTTCTTCGATTAGTTTTCTTTTTGTTTATTTTTACTTCTTCATTGGGTGTTATTATCCAAGGTCTATTCATTGCGTTGTCCAAGTCGAACTGATCTTGCAGGTCTGGAAGATATTCAGGAGAGCTCTCTTCTATTCCGTTTGAAAATTTGTTTAAGTTGGTATTCTGAAAATTATTTAAAACATTAGTAATAAATCATACTAAGTATTTTGTAAATAGATTGAAATTTTCAATAGATTGAAAGTTATAAAATACCTACCATGTTAGATATGCTCGTATTGACTGTTTAATAAAGAATGAACTAGGTAATAATATTTTTTCTAACGCAGTTGATATATCAAATTATGCTGACATAAAGCATTTATTGGTATGATGATCAAGTTAGAACTTGAAATTCAACCATTCAATAATTCGTATGTGCAAAATGTTATTGTTATGCACCTACTTAATAGTTGTGAAATTCTTATGAATTTCAAACGTGTTGTAACGTGAATGATGACGTATTTCGTTATCAATATCAGATAAGGAATATAATAAAAACACAATAATTATGTAATTGCTTATTTTAATTTATTCGACATACTAATATAGAATCGGGTGACCAGTTAAATACCTATAGGCACCTTATCAGTTAGTATCATACGAAATAAACTACAATAGGTATTCCTAATATTTCATATTTTGTATTGTCTAAACTCTCCAGCTATTCTAAAGAATACCTACATTATTCCTTACTGATGATATTATATTCTACAACTTCTTTGGGAGCTACTCTAATTGAGTCACCAGAGCCTATTCAAATTTGATAAAATATTCTACATTATGTATAACTACGTGCTACTTTAATTTTACACTTTTTGGAATGACCAAAATATATAGGTATCTACTTACAAATTGATTATGTGGTTCACCGCGCTGTCCATGAGGGTTCCTTGTCAATTTCATCCGTGATGATAAAATATCTGAAAATAAAATTAAATGTTTAAGTCTAATTATTGAAAATCGGCAAATGTAGTCCGAATATGTCAAACCTACACAACTTCTTCGGAAGCCACTCTAATTGAGACACCAGAGCCTATTCAAATTTGATAAAATATTCTACTTTATGTGCAATTAAGTGCTAGCAAGAGATTAAATATTTCAGCGTTCATTATTTTATTTACAACTTTTGAATTTTGTACAGAACTTAAATGTTATACGAAAATTAAGGATAATCGTATAAAATTTAATTTAAAGGACTTCCATAGAAAACTACGTCGCCTAATAAATTAGATATTTAGTAGGTAAACTAACAAAGAATTATAAATCAAATAATTAACATTATAAGTAATTACTTACATGACATTGCTTTTATTTTGGATCTTCCTTTTAATCCTCTGAAGGACGTAGTGCACTGCGTGTTTGGTAGCTCGATGCAAATGGTAGATATTGTGGGAACAGAATATGAGACATTCCTCGCGTATAGGAACGATGTGTCGATGTGGCGATAACACACATAGGTAAACAAGTAGAACATACATGAACAAACTGCTGACTTAACATTGGTCGTAGCTTTGTATAAAGGTACGTTGTTAGCCGACTTGGATAAAAAGAGGTGTATTACCATATAGTTTAAGCACATACCAAAACTATTTGCTAATATTTAAAAGTTATATTTTAAATGATTATTTGTAATGTTTGTTAACATATTTGTGGGATAAGTCTGTAGTAATATTTTTGTAAAATTATTTTTATCGAAACGATTCCAAAGGATTTTTAATAGAATACCGTTAACCATACTTTGTATCAAATTTGAGAACCATAAACCAACATACCTACAGATAAATAAAGTAACCACCTTTTTAGAAGTCGGTTAATACGATGTCGTTTTAATATTGTATCGCTGAGTAAGTAAACTAACAGATACCTTGCTTCCACACACTAACACACACACACACACACCCATGAAAACCGTGCATAGCAATTTGAAACTTCTATAATTGTGACGCAAACTAGGTAACTTCCAGGGTACGTCTACCTTTTAAAAATAATTAAATACCTACCGTGTACTAACGGTCAGCTTATATTGGTGATTTAGGTATAGACGACGGTCCTTACCTAAATCACCAATAAATTGCATAATTTTACTTCTGCACAATGGTATGAGTATATTTCATTAATACTTTTCATGTACCTATACATAATTATATAGTTACCATATCATATACTTATCGACGACGATCAACGAACATACCTACATAAATTATAATTACATTTTATATGTATCATACAGAAATCATAACATTCGTCGGAATTAATCGGAATTAGCTTTGGCGGTGTTGGTAAAGACATGGTTTTGTATTTCAATTGTAATAACAAAAGTGCAATTAGACGAAATGAGTTTTCAATCATTTTGATTTAAATAGTCGTAAGTAACATAAATTAATTAATACACCTATATAAATAATAAGTTAAGTTTTAATTTTGTTGGGAGGTGATAATTGCTGAATTGATACTTTTTATGTATAAAACCCATCAATTTTTCAAATAAATTACATTCGCTCCAGTATCTTCCAGTGATCTTCTCCAACAAGAAAATGTGAGTAAGTGCTATTAAATTAATTATTATTTGGTTAATTATTATCCAGCTGAGTTGCTTGGTTAATTCCTGCCGGCTGATAATTATTAATTATTATTTAGTTAATTATTATCCAGCTGAGTTGCTTGGTTAATTCCTGCCGGCTGATAATTATTAACGCATATTATTATAAAATGTGATTACTGATTATGTTATCCCACTGAGTAGTGAGTTGCTTGGTTAATTCCCGCCGGCTGCATTATCTATAATCAGCCGTGATGCTAGCAATATATCTATTCGGAAAATCTTGGGAATATATTTGTTTATAATTTGATTGTATTTTAACAGGTATGATTCGGAGTTTGAAACTTCTTCTGTAGTAGAGTCTGAGTGTGTAGCACCAAAGAAACGCAAACAGGTGATAGAGAAAAAGCAAAAACAACCCAAGCCCAGCTGCACCCAAAGTGTACAACGAAAAAACACTTCACCCGAGTTTAACACCACAAAGAGGTAGGTTTCATTATGTTCAACTAAGTTTAACATCGTCACATTTTAATTAAGTTTAACATCGTCACATTTTAATTAAAATTGAATAAGGTGTAGTTTACACCTTTACCTTAATTTTACACAAATGAGTGACACACTTAATTTATATACATAGATAGATCTTTTGACAATACTTGTACGTTTCAATACCTACACGTTTAAATACTATAACTTTTTGTGTTTTGATCCCAAGTTCTTAGTCACTTTGAATAAGTACTTTTATAATTAACACTTTTTTCTATTTACAGAACGAAGAAAACAAATATTTTGAATATTTTGCGGGCTGAAGAAGGCAGTTGCAGAGAACCACGGCGCGACTTAGCTTCCAGTTTCTCAAGTCGTGTTTCATCTGGGACGTCTCGTCGCTCCAAGAAAACGGAAGGAGGGTATGTGGTTGATTTTAAACTCTATAAAACCAACGATTACATATCACACGCCCCTGATGTGCGCTACAGGACAGCGTTGGTGACTGTAAAATTACAGTGCGATGAGTCCTCACTATCTTGGGAGTCACTTCAAGACTTTCTAGGACATGCATATAAAGAATTTCAAGACACTGAACCAGTGCATTATGCGGATAAGATTTTTATAAAGTAGATTTAATTTTTATAGATATACCTTATGTATATTATTATAATATACACACATCAAAAATAGTTTGAGATCACTTACAAAGCTGATATATTTTCAAATTTAACCCAATCAACAGAAAATGTTTACCTACGTTTAATCTTTATTGTTTCACGTTCTAATTCTAATTTTTAATATTTTTAGAATCTTATCAGAAAAAATCTTCTATATCACAAATATAAGTATCAAATTTTCAAAGTGATCGCAAACTTTTTTAAGTGTGTAGATCTATAATACATAAATTTCTTTAATTTTTTATGTTTTAAACTTAGTGTTGTAGGAGCAAATATTTTATTTAATAATAATGCCTTTTTGTACTGCGTGTAACACATCAGTACCCAGTAAATCATGGGTAGGACATTTGCGAAGTAGTTCACATAGGAAAAGTAGTCAAACAATAAAACATAGTGATGGTGTAGAAATCATAAACTCAGCGTTTCGCAGTCGTATATTAACCTATAAAATATTAGCTCGTGATGAACATCAAGGAGCGTCAATTGAATCCTTTTTTTCAAGCATTTTTGACCGATTAAAATCTCTTTTAAATGAATTCCTTACTAAGCATACTTGTGTTAAGGTAAACTTTGAGTTTTTTGGTACATTTTTAAAATTCAAAGATAATTCACAAGAAGTGAAATCTTTTGGAACCAAAAATAAAATATTATATTCTAACTTCGATTTCGAAAAATTGTATATTGAAACAGTTAATTATTTAAAAACATCTATTGAAGAGTTTGAAGGTCGTGATAGTGGATGGACATTTATAAACAATTTGTATGTTGAGATGAATCTCAATAAATACCAACCACTTGGTGGTTCTAGTTATATCAGTTTACCCAAATTAATTCAGGCTAAAAAAGCATGTTTGAATATTTTGAATAATGATCACTATTGTTTTTTATGGTGTGTAACAGCGGCTTTATATCCAGTTAAGAAACACCCTGAAAGAACGTCTTCTTATCCTAATTTTCGAGAAATATTTAACTTAAGAGGAATGTCTTTTCCTGTAACCTTTAATGATATTAGAACATTTGAAAAAAACAATCCACATATAAAGTTTATAATTTATGGTTTACAAAATCACAAAAACTTTGTAGGTCCTTTGTATAAATCTGAATTCAACCTTAAATACAGCGGAAAAATGATACACCTTCTGTTTTTAGAAAATAATAATTCTTCTCATTATTGCTTGATCAAAGACTGTTCCAGACTTTTTAGAAGTCAAGTCACATCTCATCACAGCAGATTACATCTTTGCGATTTATGTTTGATATTTTTCAATACCGCTGACGAACTTAACAACCATTTATGTGGAGGTGTAGTAACTGTCCTTCCAAACAGAGGTTCAGTAATTAAGTTTAAAAACTATGAACGGAAACAAACTATGCCTTTTTGTATTTATGCAGATTTTGAATCGATGCTACAAACAAGTACTGAGCCTAATTGTTCTAGTAAAAATATGAATATGTTTCACCAACACGTACCGGTTGCTTTTGGTTATTATATTGTATGCTCTGATGAACCTAGCTATAATCGTTACGTGTCATATCGAGGTCCAGACTGTGATAAGCGGTTTGTTGACTATATAATTAAAGACGTGCAAAAAATTTATGATATAATTAAGTCACCAGCTGTAATGATATTTTCCACGGAGGACAGGTATGATTTTGAAAATGCAACACGTTGTCATATATGTCAAAACTTTCTTTTTTGGGACAAAGTCCGTGATCATTGTCATCTTACCGGTCGCTATCGTGGAGCTGCGCATTCGTTTTGTAATTTGCAATATAAATGCCCTGCATTTGTCCCCATTTTTTTTCATAACTTAGCTGGTTATGATTGTCATTTATTTATTAAAGCATTGGGTGACGTCCCTGGTGAAATAAAGATAATACCTAAAAATAAAGAAAACTATATCTCATTTACGAAATTTGTATCAGTTTCATATAATAAGTTTTTTCAAATGCGTTTTCTTGATTCGTTTAAATTTTTGGGGACAAGCTTAAACAAATTATGTAAAACTTTAAAACCAGAAATGTTTAAAAATTTACAAAATCACTTCCCTGTCCGAGATGAATTCCAATTACTTACTCGCAAAGGCATTTATCCATATGAATACATGGATTCGTGGAAACGGTATGATGAAAAATGTTTGCCTCCAAAGAAATACTTTTATAGTTCCCTCAATGATGAAAATGTTTCTGAAGATGATTACCGACATGCACATTTAGTTTGGTCAACATTTAGAATTACTAGTTTAGGTGGTTATACGGATCTATACCTACAAACTGATGTGCTTTTATTAGCAGATATTTTTGAAAATTTTAGACAGACTTGTAAACGACATTATCACTTAGATCCAGCTTTTTATTTAACTGCACCCAGTTTATCTTTTGACGCTATGTTATTAAAAACATGTGTTCAATTGGAACTAATTAATGACTTGTCTATGATACGCATGTTACAAAGTGGTATAAGAGGAGGAGTGTGCCTCTGCTCTCACAGGCATGCGAAAGCAAATAACATATACTTACCGGATTACAAATCTTCGGAACCTGATTCCTATGTCTCTTATATAGATTGTAATAATTTGTATGGGTATAGTATGTGTCAATACTTACCATTATCCAACTTCAAATTTCTCACTCAACAAGAAATTAACAATTTAGATATAACGAAAATTGCAATTGATGCAGATTGTGGTTTTATTTTGGAAGTGGATATAGTATACCCTAAGCGTTTGCATAACTTACACAACGATTTACCATTTTGTTCTGAAAAATTTATACCCCCCGGGGGAAAGAGTTCTAAGCTAATCCCTAATTTATATGATAAATTTAAATATGTTATTCATTACGTGCATTTACAAACTTGTATGAAACATGGGTTAATATTGAAGAAGATTCATAGAATAATCAGTTTTCGACAAAGCCCATATTTAAAACAATATATTGATTTAAATACCAAACTGAGACAAAAAAGTTCTTCAACTTTCGAACAAGATTTTTTTAAGCTCTTGAATAATAGTGTATTTGGAAAAACTTTAGAAAATACTGAAAACAGGGTTAATGTCCATTTAGTTTCTCAGTGGCGAGATATCAAAAACATAACTAAAAGAAGAAAATGCGCACAAAACCTTATTGCTCGTCCAAATTTCCATAGTGCAACGGTTTTCACTAAAAATCTAGTAGCGGTGCAGTTAAATCCTGAACAAATAACTTTGAACAAACCAATATATATTGGCTTTGCTGTTCTAGAATTATCAAAAAGTCATATGTATGATTTTCACTATTCAGTAATGCAACCTTTTTACAAGGATAGGATACGGATGTGTTACACGGATACAGATAGTTTTGTGTATCAAATACAAACCCATGATTTCTATGAAGACATAAAAAATAACTTTTTATCTTACTTTGACACCAGCAATTTTTGTAAAAATAATGTGTATACTTTACCCATACAGAACAAAAAAATACCAGGCTTGTTTAAAGATGAAATGGCTGGTAAAATAATAAGCGAATTTGTTGGATTGAGATCGAAGTTATATTGTATCAACACCATTCACAGCACAATTAAAAAAGCCAAGGGTATTAAAAAGAATGTTGTACGTGACCTTAACGTTACTGATTATGAAAAAACACTTTATGATGGTGACATTGTTCATAAAACAAATGTTTTATTTAAGTCAATAAAACATGAGCTATTTACATGTGCTGTAACAAAAATTGCGTTGTCTGGTGATGATGATAAAAGAGTAATTGCAAAAGATAAGATTTCAACTCGAGCATGGGGTCATACCAATATTTTTAATTTTTAAATTAGTAAATAAAAATGTTTATTTACTGTTTCTTTTAAGTACATGACTACAATGTTTGGAGAGATCTCCTATTGCACAAATATATGCTTGCATCAGGAAAATCCGCTCTTCTTACAGACCTTTTATAAGCTACGTACCTTTTATAAGTTAGCATAAAATAAGCAAATAATATTCACATGTTATGTGCACTAAACACGAAGTTTTGTGATGTATATATCATTTGAGATCCTACATGTAGTGTGAAAGTGACGTAACTAGCCCTGTGACATGATGTCTTGTGATCAGACCCGTTATACCGGACTAAGGTCTACTAATAACGGGACTGCTAGCTTATTGGATTTAACTAGAATTAAGTGTGCTGTCCTGTCTTATATAAGTACCTAGACTTAACAAATTATAATTATTTTAATAAACTAAACTAAGTAAAACTGTAAAAAAAAAATAAAAAAATAAATATATTATTATATGGTTTTCAGTTTTTTAATTTAATATCCTACAGCATTTATAAAACTATCATCATGACGAACAAGTTTACGTTTTTCGCTATATTCTAGAATGTACAAATTATAAGACATAAAATGGTAAGTACGTTTTAGCTTATCGTAATTGTGATTCTACAAAATAGTTCCCTAATGAACATGCAAGGAGCTTCAGCGAACGTACGAACAGTGGGACAGCGTGCTCAAATGATATTAATGTGGAATATTCGTTTAGTTACGTTATTTCCCAATCCAAAGTGATATTGGGCATTCTGTCCCACCTTTATCTATCTTAAAAATGTGATCTTAACGTGTTCATGTTAACAAACATGCATCGGGTTAGTTTGCTGTACGAAAGCAATCATCTAGCAAGTGAAATTGGTTAACCATTGACGGAACGGTAGTGTATTGAACGGCATTAAAATGTGGAACGTTGGCTTAGGTAAATGATTTTACAAAGAGTTATTGGGCATTCTACCCCACATAGTTATTGGGCATTCTACCCCACCGTGACTGAGTTAACAAACATGCATCGGGTTAGTTTGCTGTACGAAAGCAATCATCTAGCAAGTGAAATTGGTTAACCATTGACGGAACGGTAGTGTATTGAACGGCATTAAAATGTGGAACGTTGGCTTAGGTAAATGATTTTACAAAGAGTTATTGGGCATTCTACCCCACATAGTTATTGGGCATTCTACCCCACCGTGACTGAGTTAACAAACATGCATCGGGTTAGTTTGCTGTACGAAAGCAATCATCTAGCAAGTGAAATTGGTTAACCATTGACGGAACGGTAGTGTATTGAACGGCATTAAAATGTGGAACGTTGGCTTAGGTAAATGATTTTACAAAGAGTTATTGGGCATTCTACCCCACATAGTTATTGGGCATTCTACCCCACCGTGACTGAGTTAACAAACATGCATCGGGTTAGTTTGCTGTACGAAAGCAATCATCTAGCAAGTGAAATTGGTTAACCATTGACGGAACGGTAGTGTATTGAACGGCATTAAAATGTGGAACGTTGGCTTAGGTAAATGATTTTACAAAGAGTTATTGGGCATTCTACCCCACAGAGTTATTGGGCATTCTACCCCACCGTGACTGAGGTTATCGAAGATAACCGATGGAACTAAGGTGGGGTAGAATGCCCAATAACTCACTACTCATATCACAGCCTTGGCAGGAAGACTTAGCTCAGCTGCCTATGCGGTTAGAAAGATAAGGTCACTGACTGACGAAAAAACGGCACGATTAGTTTATTTTAGCTACTTTCATAGCGTTATGTCATATGGTCTGCTGCTGTGGGGCTCAGCTGCCGATATTGAGACAATATTCATATTACAGAAACGAGCTATACGAGCAATCTATAGACTCGGACCCCGTGACTCGCTGAAAGAACTATTTAAAGAAATTAATATTTTAACAGTTGCTTCTCAATATGTTTACGACAACATCTTATATGTACGGAAGAACATAGATCTCTTCAAAAAATTTCCGATAACCATAATTTTAATACAAGAAATAAAAATAAACTGGCAATGACAAAAATTAGACTTCATAAAGTTGGTAATTCGTTTGTAGGCAAATGTATAAAAAATTATAATAAAATTCCTCAGGATTTGGTTGACATGCCTCTTAATAAGTTTAAAATAGTAGTTAAAAAATGTTTGATGATGAAAGGCTACTATAATGTAGACGAATATCTTAATGATAAAAATGCATGGTCACCCTAATCTTCTGTTGTTGGCCACTCGTATAATACAATATAAACTAATTATAACAATGTAAACAAAACAATATTAAAAAAGAAAATGGATAATCTACCTGAGTTTCTTGCTGGTCTCTTCTCAGGAGAACCAACTTACCGAACCAGCGAATGAATCATTTTCTAATGGTTATTTATGTACTTACTTAATTTAGTATTTTTATAATATTACTTGACAAAATTGTAAAATGTTTACATTCATATGTGCTCTTTATGTGCCTGAACTGAATAAATGAAATTTATTCATAGTTCTGTTATACAAAATTGCTTGCTCAATTTATGTGTACCTTGGCTGTCAACAGAGTTCCTTTGTCCAAAAAAAAAGTTCGATGACATTTAACCTAACTTTCCCGCCAAACTCTGTGTTCTCAATTTAAATAAATGGTCATGTTATCGGTTTCACACGTAACGTTCTCACAACAACTAATCCGTATAGAATTAAGTATAAGTACCAACCTACCTATGTTATCTGTTACCATATTATTAACCCACGCTTAGTTGTCATGATCTGTTTGCTCAACAATATGGGAGAAACGTTATTTGCCTAATTTATTTACCATGTCAACCACGGATAATACTAATAGTTCCTGAAGTTTGCGCCAATGTTACTTTTTTTTTGAAACCCGCAGTTGATCAAGAACTGTATTGTGTTCCAAATAAAGTAATATATTATAAGTTTACGTACATAAAGATGAATATTTCAACCACATCTACTTAATATGTTAAACAACGTTATTGAACCCAATATTGTGTGGCCAAAGTCCGCCGGGCGCCACTGGAAATACTTTCTAGTGTCACCAGAGACGCGCGCAGCAATAGACCTGGGAGCGGCTGCATTATCGCGGAATTAAAAAAAAAAAAACAATATTGTATATAAATCATGTTCCCATTCTTAATAAATAAACATACTTACATCTATTTAATTTTTTTTTTTCAAAATTACAATATAGCTGCTACTTTTAACCTACTTACTGCTACCCATTATAAATGTGTCCGGTGAAAGCAAAGGGCTTGCCCCCCTATTACATGGGACTAAAAATCTAGCAATTTTTTTGCCTAAGGTGCGCCTCTGCCTACCCCTTCGGGGATATAGGCGTGGTATGTATAAATATGTATGTGTGTGTGTGTACGTGTCGACTATTTACATTACAAACCACCTAATTTGTATAATATTTTCTATTAAAAGGTCTTGAGTTACCACAGAATAGCTAATAGCTTTAGTACATGCCACTTGTAGGTACTTAAGCATCAGTTCCGTAACATTTTTTTTTAATAATAGAAAGAAAGAAAGAAAAGTAAGAATTTCTTTTTTATTGTTGCATCACAACTTTACACAACGTTACACAAATAATAATAAAACTTAGTAATTAATAGTTATTAATAGGTATCTAGACATAGTCGTCGTCGTCGATCATCCAAACTTAGGCATAAAATACAAACCAAAAATAAACTTAGCACAATAATCTGTAACTTTAGAAAGTAAGTATTAAGATAAAAATATTCGTACTTACATTACAATGATACCTACGCGTTCTCAACTACATCATAATAAATTTTATTTATGTATAATTTCACATTTAAAATCTTATTAACTGTGTTTGCCACGGACCATATATAATATTCAACGTCTTATTTTTTGCAATGCTGCTCAAATTACGGCTGGGGAGAAAATAAACGCTTTGTGGAGTATCATTCCAACGAATGAATTATTTAGTAAAACAAATTGATGTCTCTAATAATGGAGGGCATCTATTATGCTTTATGAAGTGTGAATCTGTGAGATTGGAGTGTCATTCGAATCGGATTCCATTTTCAATTTCATTTAATTTGAAAAAAGAACGTTCGAACACAGCATTCAAAAATGCTACTACTTACCACAAACTCACTTATTTATCACAAAAAATACAGTCGAATATACTACAAAATAATTAGATAAACCTATGTCACTGAACACCAGATGAGGTGAGATCTAATACTAAGCACTACATGGATTCACCGTGCGGGGGATTACATCGCAGACTCAGTCGTAGGTTTAGACTGCCCACTTTGCGACTAGTCAGCGCTAACCTTCACCATGCGACGTGTTCCCCCATCTACCTAGCCAAATTTGGTACCTAAGAACCAAATAGTCCCGCTCTGGATATACGTCCTAGTAAAGAGCTTACTGAAGCTTGGCAATCCGCGGTTTATAAGCAAAATTCATTAAAATAAAATGTAGTCTAGATGTTATACATATAAATACGTAAATTGCAAACCTCAAAACTTATTTCGCCTGTACATGCATGACTGGCTTTGTGGTCTGATGCACTCGGCAATTACCCGAACTTCCACTTTACATTTAACTGTTCACTCGCAGATTTAAACGTATTTAATCTTTTAAATGTAATTTAACTCAGAATACTCGTCACGGAATTATAGTCACAAGATTACTAAACTTATAATTTAAGAGACACTATATTCGTTCTCGAAAAATAAAATCTCACATTCACCAAAAAAAAATGTTATCGAGTTAGCCAACACCATGGTATAGGACAGAGCATTCCAAAAGTTAATTTCGTCTAAATGAAAGTGCTCGACAGTAGCAATAGATTGTGGGGTGCCATTTTTCTTTCATATTGTCTAAATAAGACAAAGTCTGTCGTACTCGTAGGTACTAATATCAGACCGACATAGTCTTGGATGCTCATTTGAGGTGACATTGTACATAAAGAACGACGAATTGAATCCCGAACGAGTGTGAAATGAACACATTACCATAACATGCAATCTACCTTAAAAACAGATATGAAATGTTCGTTTGTAAGGTTCAGAAAACTTTTCCGGAAATTACCAACTTATAGACTGTATACAGTCAGACGTGAATCATGAAAACTGATTGCCTCCGCGGTCTACACATCAAAGTCCAGTCTATTCCTATCTAAGAGTACCTACTTTGTTCACCTTTTATGTTTGTTTGTATACAGTCGATAGACTTTTATAAATGAAACAGGCTGAATAATTTTAACACTTAGCTTGTTAAAAAAACATCTATGACATTCGGTCTTCAAGGTTATACAACTGTAGCCATAATTGCAGTTAAAGGTTTGTATATCTACTACCGTGGGAACGTAGTCCATGAGGCATTATCATTATATCAACAATACTTATGTCACCCGATCGAAAGGTAAATATTTGTGACATTTACTCTTTTCTGACATTTATCTGACAGTTATTGCGGGTAAATAAATAAGGAGAAAAATTCTTAGTCTTATACTAATCCTTTTTTGCGGACAAAATTTTCACATTCACATATCTCTTTAGCCCATCACACATTATACCTAAATAAAATAAATAAACAATATTTCCTATTTACTTCCATTATACATAGATATTGTCTCCTGAAATTACTTGTAGCTGTGACGTGTAGCTTTTAAAATATGTAGTTAGTAATAAATCGATATTCACATAAAACTTCTTACGTATAAAATTATGATAGCCTTCAGTCATAATGTCACCTGCAATCAGGAAGAGAACCAACTCATTTATTGTCACATTGTAATATATCTTTTAAACTATAAAAATCTTAACAAGCAGAAGCAACAAATCAAATGGACGACGGATTTATAAATGTTTATGTAGGTACTTATAGATGCAATCCATATGAGGAAAGAATAGACGCCATTTTGAGTTAGCTGTTTATTTATTGTTTAGATACTACTACATCTGTAGATAATTAGAGAGAATTCGAATTTATAACCAATACCAAAACAAAATAACCCTTAGAAAACAAGATAATTATGGTTTTACCAATCTTAAAAAGGGAGGGACTGGTGATGCCCGCGCAGGCAGCTTTCTCGCGCAAAGACTCTCATTGGCAATCCAGCGCGGGAATGCTGCCTGTGTTATGGGCACACTGCCTAAAACTCCCTATTTATATATTTATTTTAGGTTTTTAATTTTAGTTTTGGATAGTATATAGTTTGTAGTTTATGTTTAAGCTTATCGTAATTGCTTTTTCCTGTTTCTTGTAAATATTCTGAAATAAATGTCTAGCTGATCTTTAAAAAGGAAAATCACATATTGAACGATACTCAACTCAACACACTTTTAAACTTGAACTTAAACAAAATTGTCTAAATCCACGTCAATATTGATGGCGAACCAAAATCATACCGAAGAATGAAGTCTCAACGGTGCAAGGCGCCAAGGTTGTTATGAAAACCACTGGAGTCTTTTTTCTACGTAGTTGATACTTCTCATATACCGGTAACCTGAAATTACCCATAATTCGGCACGTGGCCATAAATTCGGACATTTTGTTTTTAATTAGCAACTGGAATTCTTTTTTTGAATTAAGTTGTAAATTCGCAGAAACAGCTACTTTGCAATCTGTCTTCGTAATTAAAGTTAATTCTATCATTATTATAATTATTATGAGCTAATAATTATGATGAATATAGTATAACGTTAAAAGATATAATTAGTTCCATACACTTAAATTTGTTTTATAATCAAACTATAGAAATAAATAACGGTTTTTATAACAATCAGCTTGTTTATAGTATAGCTTATAGATTCCACGAGGCGGCAAGGCTATTGCCGCTGTTCGAGACCTTCACGAGCAATCAAAATTGCTCAGTTATGAGCAGCATTGTCGATTGTGACGTCAAGCAATTTACGGCAATACAAGGCAACAAGAATCATTTTATGTTTTCACATTGAATTGTCCGAAAACATTGCTATGTGTTGGCTGGCAATTATTGCTCCAAAAATTGCACATGTAAGCGACCTTTATGTCGAATGTTCTATAGCCAGGGTCCAAAGTCTGCAGCGGCGAATTACACGCAGTCGGAACCTACAATTTAGTAGGTAAGGTAGAAGGTACGTACCAGTAAAAGGTAATTTATACCCTATTCTCTGGCGACACGTGACGAGAGACTTGACACGACTGCGCACAACGCGTGTTCAACTCATTTGCTATGGGAAATTATTTACAGCACAAATAATTTTGTATGAGAATTTTGAAGGCGTGAGCTTTTTACAGTTTTATTTCATTTAAGGATGTGTCTATACACCTTGTACGTAATTTTGTCTGTATTAGGGGTAGACAGAATCGTCCATTGCGCCCTTTCGTAAGTCACTTACTACCAATCCCTATATTCAATCTCGATCTATATTTTTCTATTCTGTATTGATAATTCATACAATTACTAATTTGACAGGAATTAATGGAATTATCAATCCAATATAGCAAAATATGGGAGTTCGATTTTTGCTGAGCGAGTGGCTGGCGGGTTTTTAGGTTACCTCTGGCGCTCCGCAAAAATCCAGGCCCAAACGCTCAATTGCAATACCGAACAACGTTTACTTGTCCCGCACCGCGAACTAGTTCAGAGTAACTAGTTCTTCTGTGCGGGAAAAATCAAGCATTACCTTGACATTCGCGAAATCATCGACGAACATCAATGGAGCCACGTTTTTAAAAAAAGAAGAAGTGAAATATAGTTCGAGACTGAATATTGGAATTGGTAGTAAGTCGTTCCCATGTAAAAAGGGGCAAGATTGTTTGGGTATTTTATCCAGAGACCTCGTCCGTGTGCTATCCATCAGATTCAGCAGGTGCACCGTGTACAGGTGAGGATACCTTGGGTCCTGGAGATGTTGATATGGCCTAGCTGGTATTGGACAATATTTTTATCTAATATATTAATAATATATAATAATTTTTTTTTAATCAAGCTTTTATCATCATAATATTCCATTATCAATAGTCCAAGACGCCCAGGACTTTAATTGGCTGTGCCATAGCGGCTAGCACGTAAGATTTTGTTGCCTTTCAGCAACATTTCATCGCAAGGCAACGGGTTTCAATTTTTTTTCAAAATTACAACATAACTTCAGTCAGCAATTATGGACATAACCCATTATAAATGCGCCCGGTGACGGCAATAGGCTGGCTCCTATTACGTTGGACTAAGAGTATTGGCAAATTGTGGGTGTGTAATGCAACTCTACCTTCCCCTTCGGGGATATAGGCGTGATATATGTGTGTGTGTAATATTGCATTGTCATGCGACTTAACATACGCGGACAAGGTTTCAGTTCAATCGGAAACCGGGAAGTGTGTTAAATTTGACTTGCAAGATAGTAAATAAAAGTTTGTAAATTGAATATCGTTATAATAACATAGTATAAAACAAAGTCGTTATCGATGTCTGTCCGTCTATATGTATACTTAGATCTTTAAAACTGCGCAACGTATTTCTTTCACCAATAGATAGAGTGGTTCTCAAGGAAGGTTTTAGAATATTACTAGTTACCCCGACGAACTTTGTATCGCCTCAAATAAAAAAAAAAGAAGAAAAACTTTTTATTTTAATATTTCATGCAAATGTATGTAAATTGAAAAACGCGACGGACGGACAGACAGACAGAAAAATTGTCGTATTAAATATAAGTATAGATTTGTTAATCGGATGAAGCCGCAGGCGTTCGCTAGTAATAGATAAACATATCTTAGGTTAGTAGTTTTATAAAGGAAATCGTAAAACTTTATTGGAGACATTATATTGCATTATCTACATAATATATACCTACTTCATTAAATGTTCATAAATATTACAAACTAGTTGACCACCGCGGCTCCACCTTAGAACTTAGGTACGACATACACTACAAGTTTTAATGTCCTAAAAGAAGACGCCCTGGGTTTTCCTTCTGAGGGAGTAGGAAAACTAAGAAAATGCTTATTTTAAAATTAAGTGTAGTAATTATTGGGCGTAAATGCGGCGCCCTGGCCGCTGACTGCGGAACTCAGCGGGGAGGGTACGCTCCCTCCCTCTCGGCCGCCTCCTTCCGAGCATGACTTACTCGCAGAAGGACACGGCCGCGTTCCACCTACTCGCGCTGGAGACCATGGTTAGGAGCATGGTTTCCAGCGACAGGATATCCACGCCCAGACCCACTACGAGGTCCCGACGCTGACTCGCCGTCGCTGAGCACTCTACCAGCGTGTGGAGTGCGGTGTCGTCGTCAGAAACCTTGCAGTGTTGACACCGGGGTGTGACCTCACACTGCGGTGCCTTTTCCCCACAGCACGCTACCAGATTCACTCCGACACATATCCGACGCGGGATAAACCCCAACCCCAACGACGCGGGATTTTCATTCCGACCAAACCCTCGGCCACACAGGTGGCCAAAGTCCGCCAGGCGGCACTGGAAATACTTTCTAGTGTCACCAGAGACGCCCGCAGCAATGGACACAGGAGTGGCCGCGGTATCGCGGAATTAAAAAAAAATATTTAGTAATATTTAGCTTGACTGGTTTTACTAGTGTTGTGTTATTAACGGTATAACGTTATTAATATAGTCATAACGTTTTAATGAAGTAGTTCCAGTAAAATAAAAATTGTTAAGTAATATTGATTGCTTATTAATCTCTCCCACACATACAAGTTTCTTTGAAATTCAGACAAATTTTGTTTTGCAGGATCTGTAATATAATATCTAAGAAGCCTACTATATAAGTGTTCACGTCATCCTCGCCTGCAAGCGGTACACGGCGGTATAAGCCGCGCAAGATGACAATGAGGTTGGCGTGCATGTTGGTGACGTCATAGTGATGTAGATTTACCTACAATACGGTTCTATTATCCGTACATTTCAGCGATTGATGACGTCACTGAGTTATTGTGACAAGGTTCTATCCCACTCACATCGTGCGCGACTTAACACCTATTGAAATTTCAAACAAGCAACTACAATATCTCTGAAACGACGACGGTCTAAAATCAAACAAACCGATTTTCATTTCCGTAAATGAAGACACGTCAAGCATAATATCGAATATTAACTCCGAAATGTGGTTGACATTATCAGCCGAAAAGGAAACACAGCTCACGACGGCGACGCCCGCCGCCATTTTATTATTTTTCCCATGTTGTTTTTATGTATATTAACGAGGTTCTTTGACAGGCGTGCGGTAGGTAATCCCCAATTGAGTTGAGGCAGAATGACTCTGTTTCCTTTGCGTGGTGTGAATAGACGCAACGATTATCTAATTAAAAAAGAAAAAAGTGTCAAATGCATATTAGAGTCTAGCTCTAGGGTTTTATTATTAATCTTTTTCAAAACAGCTATCAATATTAATAGTTAATACTATTGTTCCCTTATTGTGCGAATATTTTTTATCTCTCTCGTAATAGTACAAATATGTAGGTAGTAGGCTAAAGCGAATACTTACTGATACTTATTATTAACTAGCGAACGCCCGCTTAATAAATTATACACCAAAACCTTTCTCTAGAACCACTCTATCTATACGTGAAAACCGCATCAAAATCCGTTGCGTAGTACTCGTATTAAGAGTAAGCATACATAGGGACTGAAGCGACTTAGATTTATATAACAAATAAATAAATATGTTAGGACAATTCACACAACCCCATCTAGTCTCAAACTAAGCAGAGCTTGTGATGTGAGTACTAGATAAACTGATATACATAGGTACTTAAATACATTTTTTTTGTAAATACATACATATTATACATAGGAAACATCCCATTTATATCTACTATGCTATTTATTAACCCTCTACCACGCCTCTGCCCCTCCCTTTGCCTTTGGGAAGTAAAACTAGACTAATTGTAAGTCGTAACTAATACTACCGAGGTACAGTTCGCGAGGGATAAGCGGAGCTTTGCATTTGTGTGTGTGCAGTCTACATGAACGTATATGCGACCTCTTTTACACACACGTGTGTTGTAGGTACACACAGCTACGATAAGAGTTTTTACTCTACTTTTCGTGATCACTCACACAAATGCAAAGCTCCGCGTATCCCTCGCGAAACGTACCTACTCATAACACTTGGCGAGGTTATGTTTGTTTTGTAATGGTGTTGTACAATTGATTTATACAATAACAAACTGGCTGAGATTCATATCAACAATCACAGGCCACAGCTGCTGCTATGAGAGAATTGATTGATTTCATAATATCAATATAACTACTTATAGCGTCAGTAGCTAAGTACCTAGGTATTGTTTAACAGTTATTTTAATACATATTATTATTTACCTAACTTCATCCCTTTAAGGGTAGATAGAAGCGTTCACTAACACCCACATTTCGCTATGCACTTAAAATTGTCGGATCTACGTTTAAGGGGGCCTATTGACGTTTCCGAGCACTAAGGGCACTTTTGCTGTCATGCGTTTTGCCAGCAGCATCCAGACCTCGCCCGCAATGCGTGTCGATGTCAACGTTAAATCAGTTCGTGACTAGCCCTGTTACCATAGAAGGCGGTGTGTGTGCGCGACATGAAACGCATTTTATGGAGCGGAGTGAGCTGAAGGCGAACGTAGCTCCCATACAGCGACTCCAATACGATTAAATGTAACGCTGTATCTCAGTAACTACTTGGCGGATTCTAGAAATTTTTGAAGTAAATTAAACTAGATTTAAGTGCAAAAAATGTGACGGAGTCAGAAATTTAAAAAAAGGCGCCAAAAATATTTATTTGAGGAACCAAAATTTACATGTTAAACCTATGGGAGAAATTTCGCGCGCTTTTTGTACTGTTACCGAAAACACTCCGCTCAATATGCAGCAGCGCAGGGTGACGCCAGCGTAGCAGCACCTAGTTATTGTATAAAATCGACATTGACACCGTCACGCATTGCGGGCGAGATCCACACGCTCTGGTGGAAAAACGCTTATCAGGAAAAGCGCTCTATGAGTGTCTTCCGTCATTTCCGTCCGTCTGTCTTCAAGTGCAATGCGTGCAAATTAAATCAATTCAATACCATGTCGACGACAATAAAAATAAAAAAAAGTTATCAAATAAAATCTGCGGTACCTGTTTAATGTTTAGCCAAAACACATTTATTACAAAATAAATTGGACGCCATCTCCAGCGAGCTTAACAACAATATTGATAAAAATAATTTGTGCATATCTTCAGTTTTTGATACCTTTTGTACAATAATAAAAACTGACACTTTTGAATTTTATTATTATTAAGTGCCAATTTGAAGAAAATATTATTTGATAAAGTCATTTTGTTCTCTTCTTTATAATAAATTGGGATGTTATTTTTGGGGTCCTCTTTGTACACATGTTGTTATATTTTATAAGAGTTTTGGAAACGGTATAAAATTATAGTACTTAACTATACTAGTGGTTCTGTGAACCGTAGACTTCGGGAGCGGCTTTGTTTAGAAAATTTCTTCTTCAATTTTCTTTAATTTGTCATCCAATCCAAAAAATATCATTCAAATGTTATTCATTGTAAGCAAGGAGTGTGTGTGTAAAGTTTCAAGCAAATCGGTTGATAAATACGGCTTCAAACATGATCTGACAGAACCCGTAGATGTAGAGGTACAGACGAAAGAAATTCTCCCCAGTCTGCAAGTTGAAACGGAGATTTCGATCGCTTCGCTCCCTCAGTCAATTAATAAATAATAATAAATAAATATTTTTGGACAATTTCGCTCCAAATTACGATAATTATAAGCTTGTGCTATGGGATCTAGACAACTGATAAACATACTTATATATTTCTAAATAAGTACATACATATTATACATAGAAAATACCCCAACTCCGAAACAAATATTTGTGGATCGCACAAATAATTTGATTCGACCCAGATTCGAACCTGGGGCCTCAGGGACGGCAGTCGCACTGGTATGAAACCACTGCGCAACCGAGGCAGTCGTACATATATTATAGCAACACTTTTGTGATTATTGTTGATATTAATAGTCATATGAGAATGATTAGATATAACATTAACACCTCTTTCCATTGATGCGAATTATTGTCTCAAGAAAAATTTACGTTTTATGTCTTAATGTTATACGAGTATAATACCTTTGAGGTACCTACAGATATTAGCCATACATGGAACCAGGAACAAATTATGACATGAACATGAAGATGATTACCGACTACAAGTAGGTAGGTTACAGATGAAGGTTAAGGGTGCAGTTTCGCGTCGTTAACCTGACGAAGATCCACTAAATGGCTCGAAACTACTCAGTACACCGTTACACACATAACCACATGACATACCGGCTTATAATAGTTAACAAATATGCTCAAGCGTCGTTCAGACTACGCTATAATATATAGCATATAGCACAACAATATCGCACACCATAAATTTTCTACGAGGGTTCGGTATAAATTTGCTTTTAGTACGCTTGGGATCCGTGGATGAGTGAGTGGCTATACTAAATAGTATTGGCTTGCTATACGCTATGTATATATAATTAAACCACAAGTTGAAATAGTTTCACCCACCACCATAATATAATAAAGAGTTGGTTAAAAATTTAAAAATATTTTCTGATGAAGTAAGAGGTACTTAAATAATATTACAAATGTTAAATGTTATATCTATATTGTGCATCGAAATAACCTTCGTTCATATTTAGGCGCGACACATAAATATGAAAAACCCACGCCGCCACCGCCAATGTACCACAGTTTATTAGGGTTGACACTTAACCGATCTTAAATATAATATTTTAAAAACTTTCACATTAGATGCAAGATGAGATGACACTTACATACTATTTAATTTTCCACAGAAGATAACATTACAACATAAACTAGCTGAAACCCACGGTTCTGCCCGCATAAAATAGTTTTCTCACTGAGCAAGTAACCTATGGTTATGCTAAGTATGAGCTATAGGTATTATTGACAGTTTTATTAAGTTTGAAAGATAAATATCGCTACAAACTTTTGGGTGATTAAACTACATCTCTTTACTGACTTGAAAATTTTACGAGTATCTTGCCTACGTAATTCATGTTCCACAGAAATCTTCAGGTCAAAAGTAGCCATTTACCACCTAAACCCTGGACCTACTTTATGATTTTTTCTTTTGAAGCATGACTTCTTTACGCACGCTTGACTTGCGGAATAAACTGGTGAATGCGTTACGAGTTACCGTGACAAAGAGGTGCGAGCACACATTTTCATTGATTTCATTGACATACTAAAACACGCCCTAATCATTTATTTACAATAAGAATTACAATATACATAATTATTTACTAAAAATATATACATTAATAAATATTGTTTAAAAAATACTCCCCGTCATTGCCGACTGGGAAGATTCCCAGAATGCTGGCTGTGTTGCCACGTTGGATGGCGATACTTATTCTTTGGCCCAGAAAATAGCCACGTATGTATTGTATATCAATGCTTTCTTTCAAGAAGTTTTACTTGAGTCGTGTGGTCTAAAGAACACTCGTGTTTTTTTTGTAAAGTAAGTACCTACAGCACTCTTATTGATATCTATCACTTCGTGTCTAGCTCTTGACGAGGTGAACATGTCATACTCATTAACTAATTGGACGTTGATCTTGCGTATCGACGACTTCAGTTTTATTCTCGGCCACCACACTACTGAAGCAAACCCATTCCTACCACATCATTTTAAGCTAAGTTGGACGTATATTTGGGAATGTTAGTTTTATTTTAAAAGAAAACCAATTTTGCGGATATTGTAATCGTCTCTGTCGAATTTCATCGCGATGTATTTAAAATTATAGATAGCATGATGTGACAGTATAAAACTATTCACAGACAACAAACCATTATTAAGGATATATAACACACTATGGAGCATTTGAACAAAAATATCCAAAATAATTTGTTCAAACAAACAATTAAAGTACAAGCCTGTTTGAAACTTCCATTACAATGTACAAGCGAATCTTATAAATTAAATGCAATAAAACATGATGACATCCGCGCTGCACTTAATAACGTAGGGTTGTCCTAACGTAAATAATATTTAATAAGTTGTACTTTAAATCGGGTTATTTTAAGCTTCTTTAAATAAATTATTAACTAAACGTGTCAGTGAAAAATTTGTTTCACAGGTTCTTAATTATGCAACTTATTAAAGTTCTTTTTATTAGTATCTTGAAGCTAGTCAGCTATTTCTAAACAAAACTTCAGCCCAATCCATTCAATGGATAAAGGATCAAGCAACATTTTTATTTGAATTATGAATAATAGAGGTACCTACCTATTTATACTGTCGATTGATGGCACTTGGTGGAACCTGCTATGTACCTAGCTATATTTAATAAATACCATCTATTAACAAAACAATCTGTAGACCTATATATACTATTTGGCCGTTTATATCAAGCGCATCGTTGCTTATGGATACAAGGTGTGTTAAGTTATTCCGTGTTTCAATATTAATTGTATTACCTTTAGACAATGTAAGCTATTGTAATATCTTATATTCATGTTTGTCTTTATTACTTTATTTATTTCATAACAGTTATTCACGGGTTTACTATATAGCTTTAAATGTTTGATTGGGTATTATTTGTGGGTAGACACAATTCATTTATTCGCAAAATTGCGCATCATTTCCTTGTTTACCGGTACGTGTCAACCCTAGTGCACAATAGTGCATAAAAGAATACGTGACGGTTTTGAGATGAGGCGATTTGTCGCTGCTCGCAGACAACAGTGAAGATGAGTTCTTGAGGCGGGTTTTAGCTGTATGTTTTCTTAGAAGCGTGCTTTATTGGTACGATTGTCGCATGTTTAAACAGCCTCTTTCTATTTGTTTGGAAGGCATATTAGTGTAAACGGTGCAATAATATTGTTGAAGTTTATTATTATTAAGTATTTGTTGAGCAAACGCTGAAGCTTCGGCGTCTGCATTTATTATTTTCGACTCATAATATTGTCACAGTGAAGTCATTGGCTCGTATATCATCTCATCATTTTCTATGACGAAAATAAATGTAATATGTACCTACTAGCTATCCAGAAATTCAGAAACTCATCCTGAATCAACAGAAACTAATTTTCTACTAAAATAAGTATTTTCAGTCATTGGATAATTACTTACATAATAATATCAATTACTTACATAGGTTTCCCCGAACGATTAGGTCGAGATATAGTTGAAGACCACATTTTGACGGTAATTTTCTTCGTCCAGTACTCGTGTCGTCCAGGCCGACGACACGAGTATGTTTTCCACGCTACAAAACCGAACGGGATTGTCAATTGCAGTTTCATAAAAACGTAGATATTTAACTCTCTCCTGCTACCAAATTACAGAGTATCAACATACCGAGTACATAATATACCCTATGGACAAAAAAATATATGAAAACTTATGCAAAGTTCCACGAAACACGCCGCGGGCGTGACTTGTTAAGACCGACAGGATGATATACACCGTCATATGATTTGTTACACTTTGTTATATGTTATATTTTGATTTGTTACACTTGTTACTTACCTTGTATTTTTTTTTTTTTCAACATACACAATTAAAGGTAGAAGATTGGAAAGAAACGTATGAAGATAGAGAACACGGGCGCCACTTTTAAAAGTCAACAGCCCTATTTCATACCAAGAATATAGTGGAGGTAGATTAACGATCTTTCGACACAGTGTCTGAGTACATACAGGGGTACCAAATGATGGGATGATTTTTTAATGTTCCCGTAGTCTCCCGATGACCAATAGTAGAAAATGCTTGGTACAATAAATTGGTAGAATTTGCAACTCTTAACACAGTACAAACTCGCAGTGTAACCATAATCATAATGAATCTTTCGTAGGTATTGAATCAAGATCTTGTATCATAAAGTTACAGTTATAATCACTGTGAGTGTCACTAAAAGATACACTTTCATATCTTTAATAATTTTTTATAACACTCGAGTACATTAAAAGTGTCCTATTGACATTTTATCTTTATTAACGTCAGCGGACCACGGGGGTATTACGTTCTAATAAAATACGCACGAAGTCACCAACACACACGGCTAGATACGGACACACGACGACACACTGAAATTAATGGACCAACCCTAGTTTATTAGGGCTGTCTACCTTGTATTTTTTGAGTCAAATTTAAAAATATTCGCTTAGAATTATTGCTCGCCCAAAAACGTATTTTGGAGCGTGGTAAAGGGATGACTTTTTCCCGTATTTACTGTAACGTTTTGCATATTATATAGATGATATATATAAGTAGCTCGTTTAATAACTTTTTTAGATAAATAAATGGGTTCAAGCTCAAAAGATTTTTCAGTTCAAATCAGTCTGAGATTAACGTGTAACTGTAAACCCTATAAATCCTGTGTGAAATTGATGACATTGAAAAGTTGCTACACAGACCCAGAAAACCATCAAACAAGAATAAAACACGAGTATAATAGACCGTCTAAAATAATTGCATAAATAAAAAACAAAATACGTTCCGAATTCTTTTTTATTTCGAATTTATACAGAGCAACCCTAAATTAACCGAAAGTCAATGGTGTGTTATGTGCACGGTCCAATCAATTAAGATACGCAGCTCCGTGTCGAGACAACGCCACCCGCGCCGATATAATCGCGGCTTTACGCTTCAATTACTCGCTACGAGTGTGTGCCCGCCCTTATGTTATGAATTCGCTGGGCAGCGTTTATGAATACCGTATTCCAAAATAGGTCGTAGCCGTGTCTCGCTCGTGTTACCCGATCGAATTTAATCAATCTTATCTTGAAATTTACGCCCTTATATTATTTAGAAGTACATGCACACACAAAACAAGTCATTAATATTGTTTTAGTTTTATTAGAAAGTCTAAAATGGAATTCTAAATTAAAAAAATCCATATGGGTTTAAAGGCCTAAGCGGAGCTTTGCATTTGTGTGTGTGAACGTATATGTGACCTCTTTTACACACACATGTGTTGTACACACAGCTACAAAAAGAGTTTTTACTCTACTTTTTGGGGTCACTCACACAAATGCAAAGCTCCACTTATCCCTCGCGAACTGTACCAACAATCAAAGACCTTATAATACAACGGACATAGGATCTAGAACAAATCGCAAGAAAATAATGTCCCGAGTCGACCTATACATTATACATAGGCATACATAGATATAAACAAATTTCATATTAAATTTTAAACCTTGATTCAACGGAATAGTGTTCACTTTTGTTTGCACTAATTTATCGCATTACGTAGCTTCTATCTGTCCGCCTGACTAATTCACCTTATGCAGCTTATACTTGAACTACGTGAACATAGAAACAATGGAGTAGGTTTATTTTGTTAAAGTCTTTTAAGGATTCCATGATATGTACCTACGTAGGCGTAATAATTAATGTAAGACTACAATAAATTCCATAATCTTATAAATTGTAATTACTTGTTTATGTTAGACGAAATAAGCTGAAAAACTAATTAACGACTGACAAAGATTTTTTTTTTCGAGTCAGTTTCATAATAAGTAACTGTAGTGTATGAATAACAAAAAGGGAATTAATGAATTTAACTAATTATAATATTATAAATGCCAAACATTACTATTTTCATAACGCTATGTCGCTACGTCTACTACAAGATAGCCGTGTTTCAAGTGACTGAATTAGTTGCTAAAACTGCGCATCATTAATTTATTTTTATCTTATGGTTAATTTTTGGGATACGAAATTATTGGCTACTAGCTGATCACCGTGACTCCGCCCGCGAGATATAGTTATCTCGGCCCCGATTCCCGTGGGAATACATTACCGAGAATCCAAATAAAAAGAAAATAACAGTACATACACGAAATAAAATGACATGTGTAATTATATTTATGACAAAACAATGATACCCTGTGAAAATTAAAAACATTTTTGGGCTTATCTCCTCCATTCAATCAAGGGATTCTTGTACAAGTTTCATAAAGATCGGACCTCTTTTTGTTATGTCCATAAAATGAGCCGAACAAACAAGATTGTTATTTTTTGGATCAAAATATTCTTCTCGCCGTGCTAGGGCAATAATATTTTTCCATTGTGCACAGTGTACTGGATCCCGAGGAAAACTGAAATAGATGTTGGTTCATATAACGAAAAAAAAATCATAAAGAGCCAAGGCGTCTCCACTATAATCTTTGTTCCAAATAGTTTTATCGCTATCGGTAATCCGAATAAATCTGAATGGTCATTTTGTTAGTACATTATTCAGTGAAAATGAAATGGTCTCTTTCTTTTTACTGAGCTTGGGATGATGAGTTCGAAAGAGACAGATAGGTACTTCGGTATTGGACTGGATTGCAATATTTACTTTTGTCTTTTAATTTATTATCGACGAAATACTGTATTTTAAGTGAAATAATAAATTGCAAATAATAAAACAAAAGCTTATTTACTGAAAATATGATACACCGTCTTCAATTTGCTTTTTTTTCGTAGTTTTTACACGTTTTTACAATACAGTACGGCATTGTGCAACGTGTTGTCGTTCAGTTGTCAAAATCAAGACTGGCGCGCGATTGTTTCTCTTTTAGCGTTTTGTTTCTCTTTTAGTTCGGACACTTTTGAGCGATGATCCGAAATCCATTGTATTTAAAATCATTGCCAACAATAATAAATAATTATTTTTTTAAGGTAACAAATACGCACTTGGGCTTGTGATGGTTTGTGAATATTAAATTGCTGGATAGTAGCCACTAAACAATTGGATTCACTATGAACTGTCTGATTTTAAACGGTAATATGATTTTGCCTTAACAATGTAATTCGCCGTGGGAAGACGATAGTATTTCAACGGTAAAAAATTTAACATGCAATATAATACCAGTGAATGTATACATCTAAGAGATTACCTAAAAAACATAATTACTCGTCCATAGTATAATCATAGCGTACCTACTTAAAGAGAACAGCCCATTGCCGCCATAATGGAACCGGATTCGCTACTCGAAAATTTTTTTTTAATGGCATACGAAATACGAGTTTCCAGTTTCAATAGCACAGAATAAAGCTCCTCAAGCTGACATATTTTACTTAATAATATGACGCACTGACACGAACTAGAACTTATAAAAGAGTAACAGATGGAGTAACATGATGAAATTGTATACACTGTTCCAGAGATTTTATATTAAACCTCTTTTAAACTGGAGATTTGGAAATGGAACAACTGTTGTTGTATTCACTTGGTAACGAAGATGCCATTTACTTTTTGTTTCACAATATTATTTGCAGATTTAAATTTCGAATAAGTCGAATATCGACAATATTTGTAATTAAAAAAAATAGACAACTTTTTTATCAAAGACTCAACGTTCTCAAAGACTCATAAATAGTCCGTAACATATTTGTTGATCAATGAAGTCAATAGATATTTACGTTAATAGATGTATGCAATAGTAATAACTGTTTATATACGAATCCAATGTATTTATTAGTTCTGTTTTACGTAATCGCTCAATTACAACCTAACTGGCCAGTACAGTTTCAACCGATTTCTATCGCCGACAATTTATATGCTCGCTCCTGTAATTATTGCTTGAAGTGGATCGAAATGTTTATTAAATGGTTTGTATTGCTCTTTATTGGTAGACTATCTGATGATCGCAGTTCTGCCTGCGAGGTATTGTTCTCTCGTGGGAACACATTCCCGGGATAAAAAGTACCCTATACAGGTGAAAACTCGACACAAAGCTCACAAAGCTCGATACCAACCCGTCTGGTCAACGTGGTATTTGTTAGTAGGCTGAATTCTACCCTCTTTGGGGGAAGCATATCAGGCCTATGCCCGTCAATAGGCGTCAAGTGGGCTGATATGATGATATGGCGGCCTTATCACCAAGCAAGAGTGATATCGTTACAGGCAACCTTAGGATGAACATAAGTAAATAAAAAGGGGATAGCTAATAAGTACAAGTACAAGCGCGGCCGCTCTTACGTCCTTTGCCGGGCGTCTCTGGTATGCACCAGAAGGTATTTCTAGTGGCGCCCGGCGGAATAAGTACATATTGGCGTAGGATTAAAAAGACAAAAGGTATTTATTTTTTAATTTTTAATTCCGCGAGACCGCGGCCGCTCTCATGTCCATTGCTGCGGGTGTCTCTGGTGACACTGAAGAAGACAAAAGGTCTAAGTAAAGTACAGGATTGAAACGTGCCTATTTATATTTTACCACGTTATTTACATAAAAATCCTTTAATATTGGATAGAAACAGGCGTTACTTGGCGAAAATCCATGACAAAACAATGGTAAGTAAAAATTTTTTTAAGAAAAAACTTTTTAGCATTAATTAATAGCATTAATTTTTCGCAGAATCAAAAGGACAACAAAACGTCGACAATTGTTTCCCCTCTAAACGAGGCATTATCAAGACTGTCTCAGAGAGAACAGCAAAGATTTTGACTTGCTGTTCTGTGGAGCTTGATCAATTTTATATATAGTTTAGCCTGGGTAGTGATGCACACTGATCTCAAATATTGGATAGAAACAGGCGTTACTTGGCGAAAATCCATGACAAAACAATGGTAAGTAAAAAATTTTTTAAGAAAAAACTTTTTAGCATTAATTTTTCGCAGAATCAAAAGGACAACAAAACGTCGACAATTGTTTCTGGCTGTTCTCTCTGAGACAGTCTTGATAATGCCTCGTTTAGAGGCGAAACAATTGTCGACGTTTTGTTGTCCTTTTGATTCTGCGAAAAATTAATGCTATTAATTAATGCTAAAAAGTTTTTTCTTAAAAAAATTTTTACTTACCATTGTTTTAAAAATCCTTTGTTATAAAAATACCATTGTTTCAGAAACAACAAACAAGTCTAATAGCGGATCATGTTATAAGTACCAAACAATATACAGGGTTTAGAAATTATAGGTGGAGAGACAGACAGATACACAAGTTTAACACTCCTCGGTAAAAAATAATCAAAGCCTCGATAATTAGTATAATTACAATCGTCAACGCTATATTTATTAAGCAGCGTAGTAAAAAAATACCGACAAAGTGCGTTTCAGACTCAAGCACGAAAGGTTCGTACCATTTACTATAATATTTAAAATAATTATTATGTTTTATAGCGCCTACAGAAATACTTACATCGTCTGCGAAAATTTCAACTGCCTACCTATCACGGTTCACAAGATACAGCCAGTGACAGATTGACAGCGAAGTCTTAATAATAAGGGTCCCCTTTTACCTTTTGGGTAAGGAACCCTAAAAAAGAAACAACTAAATAAATAATGCTTCTAATTAACCAATTTACATAAGCATAAAGTGTAGTATAACTGGTACAACCATCCAATACATACACGCATGCACAGACTCACTTTACTTTCCTATATATGTCAAGTTGGTAATATGTCAATTATGTCAACCAATATGGCATAATTGCTGTTCACCTAGTTCTAGGTAGAGTTCGAGGTATAGCTAACTCAATCAGGACTAGTTAACTAGCTTTTGTTGACGGTTTCACCTTCATCGTAATATTTACTTTTATACAGAAGATAAAAAAGAAACACACTTTCTCGTAAAAAGCTTCGTCTGGGCAGTCTGATTATTAGCTACAAGCGGCGACAACACAACCAAGTTGGTTGTATAGTCAATCATCCAATAGTCATCAAACCATCGACTATACAACCAGTTGGTTGTATAGTCGATGGCTACAAGCAATGATATTCCAAATTTAAAAATAAAAAAGGCATCTATATATTTAATACGACAATTTGTCTGTCCGTCCGTTTATTTGCATTTGCATGAAATATTATAATATATATATATATATATATATATATATATATATATATACATATATTATTTCTTTTTTTTATATTTGAGGCGATACAAAGTTCGCTGGGATAACTAGTATAATGTTACTAGAGCGCGCCGTATGAAGACTCGAAAAAGAGCTAATTGTTCTATGTTATGTCAAAACCCAGTACAAACTAGCCCGTTTTGCAGGAACACATTTTGGGTGTCATTTTATATTATGAAGGTCATCTATAGATATAAAAAATCATAGACTACAAAATGTTTAGCAACCATAAGAGCTACCGTATGATACTTTACTACAAGTGGCTTCATACACCAAATATATTTGATTGATGTTCATGGCTATTATTATATTAACCTGGCCAGATTATTTTATTAATCAAACATTTCAAAGATTACGGCATTATAAAATGATCTCCCTTGACTAATAAACTCTGATATTTTACAATTTCAAATTTAGAAGGATGGAAATTGGAAAGTGTAAAGTATAATTTCAAATTTCATAAATAAGCGTTGGAATTTTGTAACAGATTTTTTTTCTTTTTTTTTTGGTCGAGGCGTTTGTCCATAATGGGCATGTCAGCCTGTATGTTAAAAAATTGGAAGTGTGTAATCTCTTTTGAGTAACGTTTATACGTAATTATTTTGAAATTGGAATTTAAAAGATTCGATTGTGTAAAGGATATCCACGTCGTATAGTAAGAGTGATATATTGACAGTTTCACTACGGTTTGCGTGGGAGTGATATCTTTTTCGATAATGTAATTCTTGCCATCCAAGTTCCAGCAGTTGAATCTCGTGCAAGCATCTCTCAATCTAATGGCTTACCGTTCCATGATATATTGTTTGTTTATTCTGAGAAAGCTGTGGTACAGATTGACATATCTATTTTATTGTGCATGTTTGTTTGGCGGAACTGATGATGGATTGCTTTAGGATTTTGGGCAGTGTTGGTTGTAGAGTTATAGCGCTGATTTCTGAGTCAATAGTGACGACAATTTGTAACTTAGTGATATTTATAAATATTACTAATATTAGACGATTGTTTGGAAAACTAATCGACGATAATTCACAATCGATTAGAAATAGTCTCAATAGAACCTAGAAGTAAGCCTAAATTTAGGTTTTAGGTCAAGATTTGAGAAGAAAGTTTGTTAACAATGAAGCGTAAACCGTTAAACATTTGAACAAGAAAATTCGAAAATTATGTAAACCTTACAAGTTTCACCTTACGTTACATCAAAGGTGTTCTACTACAGAGTAATAATAAATCTGTTGAATAATGAAAAATATTGCAAAAATGGGGATCCGAACAAAGTGACGTTTACTGTTATCAAAAATTCACTGTTTGTAGTGTAGGTACTATATCTATATGAATACTCAGTAGACAACACCCAACTTCAATAGAACAACACCCAATTGAGTCCGTCTCACATCCCCTGGAACCTGTCCTTTGCCTTTCATTCCGGATTGGGTATTTCGCTGTAAATACTCTCAGATAGGATGAGGAATGCTGGCGGCAATCATGTGACGCGTTTTATGGTCAGACCATACTTAGGGTAGGGTAGGACCACGTATAGCATTAATCTATTGCGGGATAAGAATTCACCTTTTTGCGAACGCTCTCTTGTGACGTGCACATTGAAAATTCAATCTTAATTGAATCTTGAGGAAATGTGATTGTACGGTTAGCAAAGAAAGTAACTTTACAAAATGTATACTTATTTAATTTATTACGTTACAGACGAATTATAAAGTAATTCATACTTTTGATTAGGTTTATAGAATTTTATCTATGAAAATGTATTAATAGAAAAAAAAAAATTGTGTGAAGACATATATATACGTTTGTACCGAAGTCTGGATGTTTCCTATATATAATATGTATGTATTTACAAAAAAAATGTATGTAAGTATTTATATCAGTTTATCTAGTACTCATATCACAAGCTCTGCTTAGTTTGAGACTAGATGGCGTTGTGTGAATTGTCCTAACATATTTATTTACATACTAGTGGTCACCCGCGACTTCGTCCGCGTGGGTATTTGGATTTTTCCCGTTCCCGTCGCACCGCGTCATATTTTGAACAATATGTGTTATTCTGATGTATAAGCTATATTATTGTAAAGTTTCATTAAAATCCATTCAGTAGTTTTTACGTGAAAGAGTAACAAACATCCATCCATCCATACGTACATATATACATACATACATACTCACAAACTTTCGCGTTTATAATATTAGTAGGATTTATTTATTTATCATTAGTTAAGGTTTCCCAAAATTATATTTCAACAAATACCTACTTTTTATCTTTTCTTTATTAGAACTTCGAATGCTATTTTATGTTTTATTTATTCATATTCTTTAATGTACAAGTGTTAGTAATATAGCAGTAGATAGGTTTGTATTTTGCTTCGCATTAAATATAGCAATAACTTCCTCCTTTCTTTCTGTTTAACTTAAATCTTTCTGTTTTGTAAATTAATTCAATGGAACTTATTTTATTGCTAACCGTACCGTTTAGTCCGTTGAATTGAATTGAACGGATCTTTGTATGTGAATGAATTTGTAAAATGAATTGCAAATGCTTTATTGTTTCTATGAAATCATCTTGTCTAAAGGTGTTAACTAGTAATAATATCTATTGCGAGATTAGATGTTAGGACATTTCCATTTAATAGCGGGGCTTTTTTTATTAAATGGCCATCTTAACATCGATTAATCATGTAGGTCACAAATTACATTCTACATTGAATGTCAGATTCACAAGATAGGTGAGAAAAGAAACTGGCAATAAAAAATTACATTCACTCTGTTCTAATCGCTAGTAAGTAGGTAATTGCATTTACTGCAATTTACCTATTGTATTCACAAAACGTTTCTGTAGATATGTCTCATTTTATGTGGCGTATTCGAAATTTAAACTAGGAACAATGTCACATCTACCTCCAAAATATTTACGAGATATTAACAAAGTAGATAGTCGTATCATTAATAACACCGATGTCAGCCGCCGAGTCGGTCGATAACATTTGTTAACATCGACCGATATCGCGGGACAATTCACAATATGGCTAACATTGGTCGCGGGGCCGCTAAAATGTGTTTTAATTTATTTTAGCATGAAAAAATAAAAATCTTGGAAGTCCTACTTTCTACTTCTTCGTTCTTCTTTGTTCATATTTTCGGACTGGGCGAACCGATTTTGATTTTTTTTAATTGGAAGCTACTACTTCCCAAGTGGTCCAATTTCAATTTGGTCCCATTCCGACAACTATTTGGTCCATTTCAGTAGTTTGAAGTCGGTTGCTGTGTCAATTGTTGACGTGTATCTATATATATTTAATCCGGCAATTTGTCTGTCTGTCCGTCCGTCGCGTTTTTCAATTTACATACATTTGCATGAAATATATATTGTATATATATATATATTTTTTGACACGATACAAAGTTCGTCGGTTTTTAATTAGTGCGTTTCATCCTGTAGCAGAATTTAAAAACAATTTTCTGTTCTGAGTGTTTGTTTTGGCAGATTATCCCACATGATTATATGGATATGATAGGACGTGAACCTTTGGAACTCTCTGTAGGTTTTTTTAAATTATACCTCTTTTACAAAAAAGCAATCCTTGCTTATAATCCTACTTGCTTAATAATAACAGTTGATTATTTACCAAGAAGATAGAATACGTTTTAATGGCCCCTTACCGTAAAAGTTGTAAACATTGTCTGCAGTAAATAGGTTCTAAATAAAGGAACTAACACTAGAAACTTAATAAGGAAAGTGCACATTTCACCTTCAGTAAGTAACTTTACTCGTAGCACCTCTATATAAGTAGAGTACGATACTAAGTGCGTGTAACTTAAGTTAAAATACTATGAGTGTCGGGAACACCCACTTAAGTCTATCTCAATTTATGTTAGACTGCTTACCTGAACAAAGTTTAAATGGAACAAACTTGTCTATGTTAGAATATACATTAAAAACAATGGTTTTAGACGCTATTCAGAGACCTAAGGTCGTTGTTTTTCTATTGATAGCCTTCAAAAATAAATTAATTTTATTTATAAATTAAATGGTCGTCACTAATGAAAATGTTCCCAAAAAGCTGCTAACATTGCGACGGCGACGTTGAATGGCAATGCTAATACTCTCTGCCAGAAAGCACCATAAAATAACTTGCCTTCTCCGTCTGAAAAGCATCGATCACGCGTTTTGTGATATTTTTATTCAAAAGATAGTTCGTAAATCTTTTCACTCTTGTTTTCTTGTTACATTTTAGGCCCCCAGAACAAGATGGCGTTGGATGCATACTGTTCGAAATGCAAAACTGCATCTCAAGCCATGCTTTGTTAGGATACAAACGACGGTCTGGTTTTACGATTGTCAGATAACTTTCTGACCCCTGTTGTGTACTATCTAGCAAAGAAAACATTGATCCATGTAAGTAGGTACAGCTATAGACTTACTTATCTAAGACAAGGATAATGATGCATTCGCATTTGACAGACTGAATTCGTTTGTCTTCTGGAAATGTACTTGACTGTATAATGTTAGTGACATTGCCTTTAAGCACTTACACGGGGAGTAAAAATTATCAGATATGACATGACTGAGAAACATGGTCGATCGTGAATATGGGACGTCACGCAATTTACGGCCAACACCAGGCGACAAGCAAGTTTATATTTTGCATGAATTGTCCGAAATATTGATCCATATATTGCTGCACTGATGCCTCCATATTGATCAATTCACCGTTCGTTGACTTCGACACGCATAGCGAGCGAGGTCCGAACACCTGGTGAAAAAACACATGACAGAAAAAGTGCCCCTATAGCTCTAAAAATTGCCCGTGTAAGCGCATCTTAAAAGAAGTAAAATTATGTCTTATCCTTTACGATCACACACACACACATATCACGCCTATATCCCGGAAGGGGTAGGCAGAGGTGCATTACACACCCACAATTTGCCAGTATTTTTAGTTCCACGTAATAGGAGGCAAGCCTATTGCCGTCACCTACAGCATATTAGGAAATTGAATGGAGTAAGTAATAAATATTTCGCAATTCAAAAGGCAAAAATGTCACTTTCATACTATTACAACTTTCAAACAGCTCATGGGAAACGATACCTAATACCATAAGTTTTCTTCGCTAATCTAAAGGCTGGCGGAAACACGTATCATTTTATGTCATTAAGTAATAAATTATAGGAGACTCGAGACTTAAACGAACGTAAATAGTGATCACTTTGATTGAATAAGGAATAAAATTAAGTGTCATGTTTGCCGACACTAAGTATTGGCTTAATTGGTTATTATATTCAATGCAGTGACGTGTTATATACTCGTAGTATAGTATATAGTTCATCTAGGAATTAAAGCTTCTTCTTCTTCTTTTTTAAAAAACGTGGCTCCATCGATGATTTCACCAATGTCAAGGTAATGCTTGATTAGTTGATAGTCCCGTACAGAAGAACTAGTTATTCCTAACTAGCTCCAGGTGCAGGACAAGAAACGTTGTTCGGTATGTAAGTGTCTGGGAACGCGATTTTTGCAGAGCGCCAGTCACGCGCTCAGAAAAAATCGAACTCCATTCATTCAAAGTACCCTATAATAATACGGTAAGGACTGCTATATGAAATCATCTACTCTCTATCAGATGTCAAAACAATAAACGTCGTAGAAATTTGTAGGGCTGAAATTACTGATATATCTCTATGAAGTCTGATATATCTAGTCTCTCTCTAGTCACTATGAAGTCACATCTGCGATTGTAATACAAAATTACGAGTGTGAGGATATACGTACCTATAGGTAGGTAGGTAGGTAGGTCCGTAAGTAGGTACCACGTCCAATTTTTGTCAGTACATTTACTGGTTCCACGTGCGTAATGTTAAAGCCAAGCCTCTTACCTCTTGCCGCTTATATGCAGTTTACAATAAGAAATTAAATGGGTGCAATCATCTAGGTATACTACAATTTAAAAAAAGAACCAATTAATAATAATATGACTTAATGTCACCACATCTGCATAGAATAAATTTAAAAATTATTTATCACTAAACAACAATCCACGCTATCCATCATCATGGGTAAATGAACTTATATAGACGCAAATAGAACTTAAAAGCACACCCGAATACAGATTAAAAATACGTGTCACTAATGAGTTTTTAATTTGGATTTACAACTTTCAAATGCCATGGGTGTCGCCTTTTAACCAAAACCGGCTTGAAGACTTCCGGAAGAATTTATGTTACCATATTTTATGATAGATAGGGATTATTCGAAGGATAGGTATTTGCGCTCAGGTCACACAATGTCTAAAATATGATTAATGTGCAATAACCCCTTAGCACCACGGAGATATTTAAAGCAATTGGCGGTTTACTTGTTGCTTTAAAAATGACAGATGACAGTGACATACGTTCATAGTTGTCAACTCCACTTTTTAACAACTTACTAGCAATTGCACCAATTAGTAATGCCATAAAAGTCGAGAAAAGCAACATACCTTAATAGTAATTTTTTTTAATACACAACATCATATTTAGGTGGGTATATTATACGACAGTAAAATTATGAAAAACTCTATTATAATCTAATAAAATGTACTAGTTATCCCGACGAACTTTGTATCGCCTCAAATAAAATAAAAAAAAATATATATATTTCATGCAAATGTATGTAAATTGAAAAACGCGACGGACGGACAGACAGACAGACAAATTGTCGTATTAAATATATAGATTATAAATTGTGCATCATCAGTGTACAGTTACGAGCATTTGATTATTATGTTTGCCATCTGTTGTCGTCATATATTTATGCACGGTAAAGGTGACGCTGTAATATTATGCATATGAACTATCAGATGTTAGTGCTGATTTCGTGCAGATATTATTCCTAACTCGTTCCTGGGTCAGATATAATTGCCGATGTGTCCATAGTAAAATATTTATACTCGTGACCTGTACCAAAAAGGACGTTCAATCAGCAAGTGAATTTCGCGCGTTTTTTGTTTTACTTTTTTTAATCTACGCTACGAGTTCATTTACATTCAGCCAGTGATATATCAAACAAAAATAAAACTAAATCCATATGTATTGATAATTTTTTTTAATTAATTATCATTGCATACCGTCACATACATAGAAATAGTAGCGAGTGGCTTGCTAGGTCTGTGGTCACATACTTAGGTAACTATATTGTCCATAAACCAGTGAATAAACGTAGTACATAAGTCCTCATTCGATTTTGAAGTGGACCGAAGCCCATTAAAGGCGACAGCAGTCCCCACAGACTTCTCAATATGTTTGATCTGTTGTTCCTCGAATGGTTGGTAGTACTAGTACGTGCTTGTCGATAACTACCATTTAATAGATAGGCTTGACCCACTGACTAGTCACGACGAACTTTGTGTGAACCCGACATCATGTATGCATACGTTATTATTGATTCTTTAATTCTATACTAGCGGTTCTCACCGGATTCATTCACACTGGTAACCTAATAGACTAATATTTAGAGGAAATATTTGATTGCTTGAATTTTTGAAACTTAGTTGTCCCACTTAAAAAGAAGGGAGACTTTAGCAGTTAATAGTTAGCGTCAATTGGCTGATGAATGATGAAGGGTTAACTTTGGAAATCGGCGTAAACATAATAGCCAAGAATAAAAACCGTTCAAGTGCGAGTCGGACTTAATCACGAAGGGTTCCGTTCCTTTATCTTTAAAAACTTAAATATTTGTTCTATTTTATTTTTTAGTATTTGTTGTTATAGCGGCAACAGAAATACATCATCTGTGAAAATTACAACTAACCTATTATGACGGACGGACGGACGGACGGACGGACAGCGGAGTCGGAGAGGAACAATAAAAATACCTGTTTTTTTATTAGTCTTTTAATATTTTTATTAATTTTATTAAATGTACAGCTACAAACAGACAAACAATTTCTACAGTTTTATTATAGTTATAGTACAGAACCAACCTATTGATTCTTATGCTATTGAGTGTGGTCACAGAATTTACTTACTTACACACGACACAGTACTTACATACAGAACTTGCACTCCGAAGTTAATTAAAGCACATTCTTTTGTTTACATAGAACGTAATTTGAACGTTAGGGTTGTCCAGTAAAGTAAATATATACCAGCATAATTTGACCAATAATTATGACGTTAATGACTCAATATTAACTCTATGGTCAATGCCGTATCACAAACAAGAGACAACCGTTACTGACTTACAACTTCAAGTTGTAGCTGACGTCACGTATTTTTTGCGAGTGACATAGGCCTGGTATGGTGCTTGAGTGTATAATTTAGTGTTCTCTTAAAATAATATTAATATTTTATAGATAAGCGTTATTATACGCTTGTTTAAACCTAAATATAATAATTTATAGCTATTTTATATTTAAATTGTAATTTTTGTTGCAGGTAAGTTCACATGGTGTTTACTACTCAAAACTTCGATATCTACAGAACAGCTAAGTCTAAATCTACACTTAATAAATACTAGCCCATTGCAGCCGGCTCCTCCCGCGTGAACTTGTTTTTTCGGTCCTAATATTCACCCCTTATTTGGGATCAATCAATAAAGAAAATGAAATATTTGGAAAAATGTCAGATATTAAACACTAGTCCCTTAACCGATGTTATCAGTTTAAAAAACCGGCCGAGTCGTACTCGCGCACGAAGGGTTCCATACCAAAACCGGCAAAAAAAATCACGTATTTTGTATGGGAGCCTCTTTTTGTTTGTTGTATAGAGGCAACTAACTATCACGGTTCATGAGATACAGTTCAGGACAAATGGACGGACGGTACAACAAAGTCTCAGTAATATGGTTCCCGTATACCCTTTGGTTATGGAAACCTTAAAAAATTCTCGTAGTGTCATAAATCCTAAGCTCCGAAGTTTTAGAAATTCAAACAAATAACACTCTACACTACAATCAAGTATCCCAATGATAACATCAAATTAAATAGAAGTGTATTATTTAACTATTGTTTATAACTGTTATTCGATAATAACATTAATAATAACTCACGTGATCTCCACAAAGTCGGCAATTAAATAGTAATTTATGGTTCGGTTTTAATCAGTTGCAATAGCTACGTTTCAATTTAAACGGTATTTAGCCGATGACGTCAGCTATTGCGAAATGTTTTCAATTTGATTTGTTTGATTAAATAGGTATAGGTAAAAAGGCGTAAACTGAGCTTTGCATTTGTGTGAGTGACCACGAAAAATAGAGTAAAAACTCTTCTTGTAGCTGTGTGTATAACACATGTCTGTGTAAAAGAGGTCACATATGCGTTCACGTACACTGCACTCACACAAACGCAAAGCTCCGCTACGCCTTTCTACATATACCTACCTACACTGAAAAATTGTTAACATACAATGACACGTACGTCAATAATTTGACATTAAATAAGTGATTGTCAAAATGTTGTTTAAACCACGGGCCACGATCAGCTGACATGCATTTTATTAACAAAAACCTCGCCATTCGGTATTACAATTTATCGACTCAAATTACATTACTACATTTAAGTTTCTTGGTTTTAGATTGCAAAGATGTTAAAAACATTAACAATTTTGATTTTGAACACATTAAAATTAAGAAGACATAGACTACAAACTACGAAGCACTCCGTAGAAACGGGAGAGAATTTTACAAGCGCAGTCAATTTTCCCGCCACAATATAATGAATAAGGCCGTTTACAAAATTGCTAATTACACGACCATTTAATGAGGTCGGCCTGCTCTGTTGCGGCAAGTAATTTTAATTACGTTTTTAATTTTGCCGTATATTGTTACATCAATTTGTTAGCTACTCTTGAAACCAAAATCAAGTTACGCCTTTGAACATTTCTTTATTAAAATTTAAATATTTTATTAATAATTTGTCGGGGTACGATTTTATTACAGAACTGTCTCTATAAAGTGTCACTGAGTACTGAAAAATACGGTCAAGTCACTTTGTTACCTTGCCATAATTAAAAAATAAGGCCTATATAACGAATTTACGACTTAAATCGACCTCTTTGCAACATGGTTCTATGAAAGGGACCGTTTTGACTTGGTTCAACATTAAAAAAAGGTTCTAAGTGGGTTCCTGTAAGTAATATAATTTCCATATTCGATGATTTTTATAGACCTCAGAGTGCCAAGACTTCTTCATCTGCACGTGATGCATCTGATGGCAAACGGATGAGGTTCTTGCAATAATGCAGCCACACGCGAAATGTGAGGGTAGAGAACACTCTCCCTCTTTTAAAAACACTGAACTTCTCTTCTTCTCTTCTTCTATATTATGTATAATCCCTTCATCTCTGTTTTTGTCTGTCTGAGTTTCTACTGCGGCTCCCAAACTTAGTTAGAGAAGATTAAACTGAAATGTCTTCGGCAGAACTCGAACCCTGATCATAACATATAATTTGTTTAATTTCTATGTAGGTAACTTTTTTTATTATTTAATTAAATTTAAAACAATGTCGCTCCGTCCCCATGTATGCAATCTTTAAAACTAGGTACGCAAAGGATTTTGATGCGATTTTTACTTTAACCAATGCTTGGTTGGTTCTCGAGGAAGGTTTGAGGTTAATTATCAAGCGGGCGAAGTCTTTAATAAAACATACTACCTACTATTAAGTCATCACGTGAGACTATTTAATGTAAAACCCCAAATTTTCACTAATGTCCAATAACTAAATTAATCCAACACGAAATTAATTAACTAAATGTTCAAAAGTTTATTAAATACAAGCGGTAACATGTTTCGTGAGTAATAAGCTGTAAAATTACACGTACTGTGGTGTGTTCAGAAACCATTTTCATTTTTATAGTCACAAATTGAATTGTAGGTAATTCAAAAGTCTAAAAACTTGCAGTACATCACCGTTAGTAGCAGTTGAGGCAGGCCTATGTCACACGCCTAACAATCGCAAAAAATACGTGACGTCAGCTACAACTTGAAGTTGTAAGTCAGTAAGGGTTGTCTCTTGTTTGTGACACGACATGGATCATAGAGTTGAGGCATTAACGTCATAATTATTGGTCAAATTATGCTGGCACTTTCCTGACAACCCTAACGTTCGAATTATGTTCTATGTAAACAAAAGAATGTGCTTTAATTAACGTCGGAGTGCAAGTTCTGTATGTAAGTACTATTCCCTATTCTGTGGTTGAGGTTGTTTAGGGCTCTTAAGATATTGGTAGCACTCTGATGGTATATAAGAATACTACCATCTTTGGACTGGTTTACAATTAGTTAGACCCATCTAATAGCTTGATAGTTAGAACTAACTGAAGCAACACTTGGCATATAAAGCGCATCTATTCCTTCTGCAGAGAGATTCTATTTAGTTGTATGTAAAATCTGTCCTGAATGTGGGAATTTAGGTTTGAATTACAGAGTGGTTCTGAATAGTCTATTTATAGATAGTACCCGGTAACGGCAATAGGCTTGCCCCCTATTACGTGCGACCAACAAAATTACTGGCAGAGTGTGGGTGTGTGACCTAACTCTGCCTACCCCTTCGGGGATGGAGTCGTGAAGTATGTCTGTCTGTATATTCCTTTGAGGACACATAAACATTCCACTTGATCTTACAACGTACATTTTCAAATACATGTACTTACCTATAATAGCAAAAAAAATGGCCGACCCTGGTATTCGTTGAGATCATAACAAAATCAACTTCAATATAATATGTGAGTAAGGTAGGAAATTGAATGTAAGGTTGTCAAAAAATAAGTAAGTATATATCAGAGTTGTTCAGAATATCTTCAGTAACGGGATTATTTCTTGGAAACGACCATTGAAGCCCTTCGTTTCATCTCTAATTGCTTCGGCGGAGTTGATGTTATTAAATTTGTGGATCCTCATATCTTATCTTATAGCGAAGGTTTTTATGGTGCTATGTTAAAATATATGGGTTTTATTTTATTTACACATACCTACCTAACATAAGTGTTATAGTACCCGGTGATAAATATTGCACATCAACCTTTGGAAAGCATTCGTGGCAAGCTTCGTAGAGCATTATCTCTGTCGCACACTCACTCACTACCTATGTGACGTTTTGTCAGTCGTTGTTCAAGTGCGATAGAGTGCGGTCGCGTCCAGTTCAAAATATTTCCAAAGGTCGATGTACAATATTTATCGCCGGGTACTGTAACACTTATGTTAGGTAGGTATGTGTGAATAAAATAAAAACCGTGTGTGAATAAAGCAAAATGTTTCATGTTTTTATTTTAAAAATAGGACACAAAACCAACTTAAAATTACCAGAATGGGACCAAATAATAGTCGGTTCATCCAGTCGAAAGACATGAATATGACATACTTAACAAACATAAAAAAAAAACATAATTCATAAATTTTTTTTTGTACATTCTCACACGACGTCATCTAGCCCAAATTGAGCTAATATAAGCTTGTGCTATGGGATCTAGAGGACTGATAAACATACTTATATATTTCTAAATACATACATATTATACATAGAAGAAACTCAAACTCCGAAACAAATATTTATGGATCACACAAATATTTGATTCGATCCGGAATCGACCACTGCGCCACCGAGGCAGGTATACAGTCGAATTGAGAAATTCCTCTTTTTTGGAGTGGGGTCACGTCATAAATCTGGTGAACGGGGGTCGACTCAGGTCGTTGAAATTGAAACGCAAGACTAAGACCTCCAAATCAAATCAAATCAGAGTATTTTTATTCAAAATGGAAGCAGTTAATACACACTTTTTGAATGTCAAGAAATCCCTCCACCTTATAGCGTTAACTAGGTAGTAAGTTTAACTGCTTCGGTGGCGTGGTCGGTAGTGCATCGGCTTTCGACTCCGGAGTCTCGGGTTCGAATCAGATATTTGTGTGATCCACAAATGTTTGTTTCGGAGTTTGGGTGTTTCCAATGTATATTATGTATGTGTTTAGGAAGTTGTCTAGATCCCACAGCACAAGCTTATTGCTTAGTTTGGGCTAGGTGACGTTGTGTGAGAATGTCTAACAATATTAAATAAAAAAGAAAAAAGTAGTTAAGTAATCCAGATATTACGATTTATAATAATAATGTAGGCATTATAGAGATGGAAAGTGCATACCTATGGTTAACGGACGCGGTGTCCGGCTGTGTCCGGCCAGTCTGTCAGATTTATTTCACTTCCTTCGAGATTAAGTTCCGTTTCTCACGCTTACTTAGATATTTCATGTAAATAAACTATCTGGTAAGTATTGGACAACTTTCCTCCTAGAATCAAGTTTCATTGAAGAAAACTATTCAATGCGGGTGCAACGGCGACTCCTTTAGTAGGTACTCTTATAAAGTAAACTCTAAAAAAACGCTAAATTATTCCTAGTCCTCATATTTTACAAGCGGTTCGCACGGAAAATACATTTTTCTAACAATAAATAATCATAATAAATTGGCTGTTATTCAGAGATAATGTAGCACCTAAATGGTGAAAGAATATTTAAAATCGGTCCAGTAATTACGTTTATTCGTTACAAAACTAATCTTTCTTCTTTATTGGATAAAATAGTTCTAATGGTGAATAACAGATGGCGTTACTGTGACCGCTATGAAGTAAGTCTCAATTTAGGTTGAATCTCGAACGTCACTGATGGCGTAGCGGCTACAGTGATGGTCTACTACGCGCGTGGTGCCCAGTTCGAATCCGAGTGATATTTCCCATTATTGTTATTGATGTTGTAGAGATATTTTACAGTGTCTGAATTAGTGGGATATAATGATGGGTGAAGAGCAACAAGCAGGCATTGTCCAATGAGGCGCCGGCTTCTGTTGCAGCCCGTACAATTCGGTACTTTTTGTTTTTTTAGGTTTTTTTTTTTCGCTTCTTTTTGTACATAAAAAATTTCACGTTGATAGTAATAGGAAGTTAGCTCTGCATTTTCAACCGAGTTACATAAAAGGAGGAGGTTCTCAATTCGACTGTACGTTTTTTTTAGATTAAGTATTATTTTTGCAAATGCGAAACATTTATATCGATGAAAACTATTTTCACCACAAGTAAACTTATTTTTCATTTACTTTTCTACATCTACACTACTATTATAAAGAGGAAAGATTTGTATTTTTGTGTGTATGTTTGTAATGAATAAATTCAAAAACTACTGTGCCGATTCAAAAACTACTGTACCGATCCAAAAACTACTGTGCCGATTCAAAAAGCTACATTCACCCTGAGTAACATAGGCTACTATTTATCCCGTTAATGTGTTCCCACGGGAACCGGGAACGAGTAAACTAAATCATGCGGGAGGAGCTGCAGCGATCAGCAAGTATTTAATAACACTAGTTAATGTTATCAGCTTCACTCGCGTCATATAATTTTCTCGTTTCCATCTAATTCTCATAGAAATATATAAACATTACTATACCTAGCTGTTCTTTCTCAGGCTTCTAACTTCTAGGAAATACCAGAGATGCCCGGCAACGGACGTAGGAGTTGCCGCGGATTTGGTTGGGTCGCGGAGTAAAAAAAAAAGGCTTCTAGAGTTCTAGTCTAAGTATCTTTTCTAGTTTAGGTGTGAAAGCGTAACATCTAGAATCCAGACATACAGACAGTTTCGTACAGCATTCGTAAAATCATAACATATATATAAAACAAAGTCATTTCTATGTATGCTCAGATCATTAAAACTACGCAACGGATTTTGATGCGGTTTTCACCAATGATTGGAGTAGTTCTCGAGGAAGGTTTTTGTGTATATAATTTATCCGATAGTTAAAGTATAAAGTAAGGACAGTGAAAGATCTAATAGACAAATTACTTAACTCTTCATTATAGCAATATTTTATAGTACAATAAGTAATTAGTAGTACACATTGAGTGGTAATTTTAACGTGAAATTTGAATTAGCGAGTTCGTACGCTAAATTTCGAGTGCATTGGGCAAGTGAAATGAATTGGCGTCGGTAAAGCTATTACCGAGCATTGCCCTCGCCCTAATTGTAGCCTTAATGAGCGATAATAGTAGCCCTTTGTATTCACTTAACAGATACCAAGTTTCGAAGACAATTTGCTATTTTAGTTCAAAGTGTTTGGGATGAATTATATTTAGTTTTAAATTATGAGATTTAAAAATAGTTAATTTAGTCGCTCAGACTTTTTTTTTTGTTTGTACAGAATAACATTGGTCCTGGTTGTTGGAATATAGATTCCGATTATAAGTATGGTTATAAATATAGGGGTATAGGCTTGCCCCTTTTTCGTGGAACCAACAAAACCACCGTCTAGTTGTGGTTGTGTGTGGATACGTAGAGGTGCAGCGAAATGTATAGGAATAATACTAACGATACCATAATGTCGTTTTTTCCGAGTTCACGTACTTAATTTTATAATTTTTTCGACTTTCGAAAAAGGAGGAGGGTTCTCAATTCGACTTTATGGTGTTTTTTTTATGTTGATTTTTTTTTAAGATGAAATCGATATTTTTTAATAAACCCTACTATATACTTCTGAAGTGTACATTTCAATTTGGTCCCATTCCGACAATTATTTGGTCCCATTTCGGTAATTTGAAGTCGATTGTTGTGTCAAGTTTTGACGTGTATTTTTTTTAATATCGGTATAGTCGCACCGGGTAACCCGTCCCAAGATCCAAGATAACGTATCTTAGCGCAAATACTTACCTACATCCAACAATCAATCATTCGTAATGATCGATCTATTACCGATACTGTTAATATAGTATTTTTCCGCCCGTCGATTGTACCTATGTAATTATATGCGTTAAATAAGTCTTTACTTGATTGATCACAACTACAGTAAATTAAGATAGAACTTGAAGGGTTTATAGGTGAAAGTAGAGAGTTAGAAAATGAATGGGTTCATAGGAATGACATAGGTTGGTACCGGTTTCCTCTATGTACATATGGGGCACACTAAAAGTTTTGCACTTCTAGCTAATCGGAACTATTTGAATTTCGAATGTTATAATTTTTTAAACGTTGCAACCTTCTTAGTATTAAAAAAATATCATTTGTCAATTGTTTTTTATCACACATCAAAGTTCTACGTATGCAACGAAAATGGAATTAAGTCGAAAAGATTTTAGAGCGAAGATTTTTTATGATTTTAAAAGTTCCCTCTCTCCGCAAGACTGTGCGGCTCGTCTTCAAAATGCTTTTGGGAGAGAAGCACCTTGTTTGAGCACCGTGAGGCGATGGTTTGCTGAATTTGAGAGAGGTCGAGTTTCTTTACATGACGAATTTCGTGAAGGGCGGCCTTCAACTGCCGTCAACGAAAATAATGTGGCTACTGTTAAGCGGTTAATTGAAGAAAACCCGCGGATTACCTATGAGACAATTCGAGGACTATTGGGGATTGGTATGGGTCAAATCCAGTAAATTTTACACGAAGAATTGAAAGTTAAGAAACTTTGTTGTCGTTGGATCCCTCATGAACTGACAGCGGAGCAGAAGCGGGCTCGCGTGGAATGGTGCTCACAGATGCTACTGAAGTACGACCACGGACATTCTAATGCTGTTTATGGCATTGTCACAGGAGACGAAACGTGGATTTATTGTATTGAACCAGAAAAAAAAACAGCAATCTTGTGAATGGGTGTTTGAAAATGAGAACAAGCCAACAAAAGTGAGCCAGGCGAGAAACGTTGGTAAAAAAATGATCGAGTATTTTTTCTCAGCTATGGGTCCTATCTGTACAATTCCACTTGAAGATCAAAAGAGTGTTAATGCCGAGTGGTATCCTACCATTTGTTTACCCAGGGTGTTAGAAAAAGTTCGCGAAAGACGACCCAAAAGCCGCGTTCTCCTACATCATGACAACGCTTCTTCACACACGGCCAACAAAACAAAGTCATTTTTAGCTTCCGAAAAAGTACAACTCGTCACCCATTCTGCGCATAGCCCCGACCTAGCACCCTGTGATTTCTGTATTTTCCCCAAAATCAAAGATTTGATGAGAGGTTTTACTTTTACCAACTCAGAAGAGGCAGTGATAGCGTTCAATCAGCACGTAGAAAACATGCCTTCAGATCTGTGGTCCTCCTGTTTTAAAAAATGGTTCGATCGCATGAAAAAATGTTTAAAATGTAAAGAGAGAGTATTTTGAAAAGCAATAAACATAATATTTTGGTTTTAACATGTTGGTTTTTTAAGTTACGCAAAACTTATAGTGTGTTAAAGTCCTGGGCGTCTCGGAAAGAACATAAACTCTGTTTTAATTCTGAAAACTGTGTAAAAATCCTGGAAACTCTACCAACCAACGTAAATATATATAATACCTACTGAATAGCATATTAAAAGTGTAATACGTTGTGTAAATGTACGTAGACTCGATCCCATTCATTGTCAAACCATTGACTCGGTTTTGGGGGACAATGAAATTAGCTTATTTGTATATTACTGTAATTAATAAATAAATAAATAATAATAAATCATCGCTATGTAAATAGGTAATGGTCGGTATGTATTATTTTCTACATGTTTAGGATTCTAAACTCATCAAAACGATCCCCTACCTCGTAGTGTTGCCTTACCCACTGACATTTCTAAGGCCTATTCTAGTAAGCGAAGCGAGCGCCATCCCAAGTCTCTGAGTAAAACACCTTTGACAATGCTGAAAAGCGAAACTGATCAGCGAAAATAAATCAAATAAAGTTGTGGAATAGTGTACAAGTGTGTTTTATATATATATATATATATATATATATACATGCGAACAGGTATATATATATATATATATATATATATATATATATATATATATATATATATATATATATATATATATATATATATATATACCTGTTCGCTTAGAAACTGAATTTCGCTGAGTTAGCTACACTGTTAAAAATTTTCAGGGAAAATTACATAAAAGTTTGGGCAACTCTCGTTGCCCAAACAGTTATGTAATTTTAAATGTTTCTGTAATTTCACATGAGAGATGTAATTTTACATAACGTAATGTAAATCGGATTTACGTTACATACTTACATGTAATTTTACATAAGGTATAGTACATTCCATTTATGTAAAAATACATAAGGAAAATTTTACACAAATATGATGTGATTTTACAGAATGTATACAACATTTTATTTTGTAAAAGTACACCAAATTTATGTAAAATTCAACAAAATTTACGTAATGTTCCCGATAACATTCAGTATTTTTCAGGCACATTTTATGTAAAACTACATATCGATTGTGAGTATCTACACACAATTTTGTGAAGTTACTGCAAGTAAAATGCTCATTTCCGGAAAGTTTATGTAAAACTACTGAGAAGAATGTGTATTTTTCAAGTTAATTTTATGTGAAATTACATATTGGTTGTGTGCGTTTTCTTATAATTATGTAAAATTACTGATAGTATTCAGTAAAATTACTGCAAGTACATGAGTTTTTCAGGAAAACAAATGTAATGTTCCCGATAACATTCAGTATTTTTCAGGCACATTTTATGTAAAACTACATATCGATTGTGAGTATCTACACACAATTTTGTGAAGTTACTGCAAGTAAAATGCACATTTCCGGAAAGTTTATGTAAAACTACTGAGAAGAATGTGTACTTTTCAAGTTAATTTTATGTGAAATTACATATTGGTTGTGTGCTCTTTCTTATAATTATGTAAAATTACTGATAGTATTCAGTAAAATTACTGCAAGTACATGAGTTTTTCAGGAAAACAAATGTAATGTTCCCGATAACATTCAGTATTTTTCAGGCACATTTTATGTAAAACTACATATCGATTGTGAGTATCTACACACAATTTTGTGAAGTTACTGCAAATAAAATGCACATTTCCGGAAAGTTTATGTAAAACTACTGAGATAAATGTGTACTTTTCAAGTTAATTTTATGTGAAATTACATATTGGTTGTGTGCTCTTTCTTATAATTATGTAAAATTACTGATAGTATTCAGTAAAATTACTGCAAGTACATGAGTTTTTCAGGAAAATAAATGTATTATTATAAATAAAGTTGTGTGTATTTCAGGCCTATTTTATGTAAAATTACATGTCTGCTCGACGTCGCTTTCGGAAGCTTGACACTCATGTCCTTTGAAACTACATATATCCATCGTGTCCTGGGTCTCCCTCTGGACCTTCGCCCAGGGATGGAAAGGTGTAGTGTCAAAGGACATGAGAGAGTGTCAAGCTTCCGAAGACGACGACGTCGAGGATAAAGCAAAGTGGGAGAAATCAAATTTGTTTTTTATAAAACAAGAACAAAAATGTAATTTCCGAAACAGACATGTAATTTCACATAAAATAGGCCTGAAATACACACAATTTTATCAGTGACAATACCAAAATTTTCCTGGAAAGGAAAACTGACCCCACCACCATATGGGATAACTAGCTGGGAAGAGAGGGAGTTTTATAAAAAACAAAACAAATATTTGACATTCAAAAATTTATTAATTTTTTCGACAAAAATATTAAATTTACAAAAACAAATATTTCTCATTCATAATATTAAATTTGCTCATCCATATAACTTGGTATTGACAAATATTAAATAATTCAACGTTGACAGTAGGAATAGTATAACAAAACGCTTGAAATTCAATTAATAATCACCATGTTGAACAGGGTATATGGGACAGCTTACCAAGCTAAAACCATTATTTCAGAGTACCTATTATTATGAGAAACTTTATAAAAAAACTTTTTTCGGATATAAAAAAAACAGAATCGGAAATTTAGACTTCCCACATAAGTTAGTTGCTGGATTGAATGTTTAGTATGGAAAATTGAAATATGATTTCCATTTTTAAAAAAGTTTCTTTAAGAGGCTTGCTGGAATAATGGTCCGAGTACATGTTTCATGTTTTTGGAAAGCTGCCCTTACAAAAAGTTACAAAAACAAACAAGTATGTACCGCCTTTTATTTTAAAATTATTGTCTAACAGCAGATTTACCTAGTTCACATTAATACTTAAAATTTTGTGGATAAACAAGACAACTTAAAGCTTAATTCAATTAATAATTGCCAAGTTACATAACAAAGTTACTTAAAATTGTCCAACACGGATAATTTTATTAAATTTAATCAAAATCTGTACATGTGAAACAAGAATATTTTTTGGGATCGCAAAAATATATAGGGTGTAACAAAAATGAAGGACCCAACTTTCAGGCGGGGTGTAGATTCGAACACTGAATTCAGGAAAAATATTTAGAAATATCCCGCCCTTTAGTTTTAGAAAAATTAAATAAATACGGAATTTTCACTACATTAGGCAAACGACTGAAAATTCCGTATTTATTTAATTTTTCGAAAATTAAATGGCGGGATTTTTTAAAATATTTTTCCTGAATTCAGTGTTCGAATCTACACCCCGCCTGAAAGTTTGGGCCTTAATTTTTGTTACACCCTGTATAAAAAACTATGTATTTTACAAGTAAATTATTTTTCATTATACATGGTTTTAGGGGTTCACACGACGATCGTTTATATAAAAATATGAGATTACCGATATTTCGGCCTTGCTTGAAGGATTTATCACGACGATATAATAATGATAATAACCACGAAACTTGTAAGTGTTATAAGGCTCAACACACATGGCGCAGAGCAGAAATGAATATCCTGTAGACACGCGATATAAAAACATGACGCGACGCGTCGCTTCGACTCAGCGCCAAGTGAGTTGAGCGTCACAGCTTAATTTACTATTTAGTTAAAGAAAATTTACTTCTGGAATTCGAAAGAACCGAAAAATCGATAAGATCATAACATAAAGCATCGTGGTGTAAACCCGTAAAACAACATGTATTAAAAATTACGTTATCTTCGTCGAGATGACCGACTTGAAGGTGACCCTGAAGGGATCACAACTCATCTAGTTTACAAATGGTAGTCACTTAAGGACAAACTCTGCAATATTTAATTAACACCCAAAGGGCCGGCAGTTTGATCCCAAAACGACGCCGATGTAAACAAAAATATCCCTACAATAAACTACGAGTGCTTAAAAATTACGTTTGCGGACATCTTCGTCGAGATGTCCGACTTGAAGGTGACCCTGAGGGGATCACAACTCATCTAGTTTACAAATGGTAGTCGCCTAAGGACAAACTCTGCAATATTTAATTAACACCCAAAGGGCCGGCAGTTTGATCCCAAACCGACGCCGATGTAAACAAAAATATCCCTACAATAAACTACCAGTGCTTTAATAAAAAAATACTGTACTTGTGAGTAGCTAAATTAAATCTAAGAACGAATGATGTAACGCTATATAAAGCTCATTGTCAATAACATGAGTCGAATAGGTGTGAAATTGAAGCAGATTTTTATAATTGCAGCATAAGAGATCTATTTGTCCTGTACATAGCTTCTGACACAAACCTATTTCAAAATTATATTCAAATTTAACCAAGGATCCAATAAAATATGGATCTTCATATGTATCACCGAAAACTATGTTGTTTATTTTCAAGAAATGCAATATTTTTCCTTCTGATTTGTATAATAGATAATCGCCGGTTGAATACTCAATACCTTTGTAATTTATGCGAGGTGCTGAAAGGGTTATACCAGATGTGTTCATAATTGAAAGCCTAACGGTTGGTGGTAGACCATTGATACCGAACATTTGAATATGGTTAGAAAATAATTTGGAATCGTAACGAATACCTTGAGAAAGGTAACCTTCATGTAATTGATGACGCTTCGCCAAAGATTTTGTGACGTTGATAAAATTTGGAAGGTGACGTACAATGTTTTTGAAAAATCTATGTTTACTTTCAAATCGAAGAGTCCAGGAGTATATCAAAGGTCCGTGAAGTCTCGTCAACTGACCATAATGAAGTAAATAGTGATGTTTGGGTCTAAGTGGTATATTTAGAAACAACTGTCTTCTCAATGTTAAATACTCTTTTGCAGCAGATGTTATTAAGGCTGTTTGGGCAATGGATATCTCATATGCACAAATAAGCTGTACGGTTTCTCGTAACTTCATTAGCATGTGCCAAACAGGGTCATGAATATTTACTACTTTAAATAGAACCAATGGCAAATACTTAAGAAAATGCCAATTTTCAAGTGCTTGCCCCCCCAGCTTAACGGCACCAGTTTTAAATGGCGGTGGCATATTTATGTGTTCTTTTTTAGACAACCGTTCTATATAAGTATTTAAAAACAATTCACTGAAGTATGTTTGTCCTATGAAGTGATTAATGGCTAGAGCAACGTCAAATGGTACCACACCTTCAAATAAATCGTGTCCTAAGCACGGGGGTAAGCCATCAATGACATGATAATATCCGACTTCATTAAAAACTGAGTTACGCTTTACCCCTCGAGAATGTTCCAAAGAATTATTATTTTCTTTATTCTTATTGAGTTGGTTAGCAATTTCTACATCATCATTATAGTCTTTAATAGTTCTCTTTTTGCCTAACGAGGTTGGATCTTCATTAAATTGTTGTTTTTCGACTAAACAAAACCTACAAAAGTAATTACCATTGAAGTTTTCAACAAAACCGCCAATAGTGTGACTTCCTAAATTATCTCCAACTATCGTCAAAAGAGTACCATAAATAATCCGATTTAATTTTTCAATAAAAACTCCATCTTTTTCAAGGCATGCGAGATCTTGAACTATTTTACCAAAAACCTTACTGTGACCGAAATCTTTCAAATGTTTTTCCTTGCACAGAAGAACTAATTTCATGTTATCGACTTTGGACCTATTATGTGGAAGGACGTTTGCCACTGTCATGTACACTCCTAACAATTTATGTTTGATTTTAGAGGACCCTAAGGGATTACAAATTTCAAAGGCATCTTGATATAGTATTATTTTAAGTGTGTCTTTTTTTTTTAGTAGAATATTATCAAAACATTTCGAACCACATGTTATATCTTTTAAAACGCCATTGGTTTTTTCTATTGGATTCTGAAATTGTTCAAGAAATGTTCTATCATCAAACAAACTTTTTATGCTTTTTATAATCGGCACATATTGTAAAACACACAACTTATGGAAGTTATTTCGACCTAATGATACGCAGATTGGTGAAACAATGTTGAATAATTCTGTGTAAAGTTTGTATCTGTAATACTTGCTTAGCAATTTTTTACACCAAGCGCCACTCAAACTTTCGTCATAGACTGAATTGAAAACATCTTTTTGAATTTTTTTTTTGGCATTTGGAAAAGTTTCAAGAGAAAACAGACATTGATTTCTTATAGTTTGCAATGTATTTTCATTGACATCTGCATAACAACTGATCACGTTACTAATAGCTTCTTGAGAAAGAATATTTTTTGTCTCCAATTTTAACAAAAGTAATAGAAATGATTTCTGAGACACTAAACCAATATTTTTACTAAGTTCCCTCTCGGATTCCGTTTCCAAGACACCAAAAACTTCATGCTCACTAAGTGTGCTGGTGGATGGAACAGTGTACTCACTAAGTGTATCGGTGGATGGATCACCATCATTTAAGTTAATCGGACTAAGTGTTCTGTTATTTGGTTTTCTACTTGGGTTTGAAAAAGTATGATAGCGATAAACGTGACTTTTTAACGATGATATACTACTGAAAGATGCCTTTGCACATGACATTGCTTCAGAAGAATAAGGACAATTAGTTCTCTTTCCTGAATTAATATCGTGAATCCTTGAGTGATATTCAACATTTTTAGATAATATTCTCTTATTGCATTGTGTACATTGCTTAAATAATGTATTAGTGTCAACATTTGAACTGTGAGTACGATGAGTGTAAGAAGGATGTAGCCTAAAATTGTGATTTCTAAAAGACTCATAGCTATTGAATATTTTTTTACAGACAGGAATAATACATCTGAAATTCACATTATTACAGAATCTATGACATTTCTGGTGGGCATTGTAAGTAAATACAGTAGGAAACTCCTTGTTACAATAATCGCACGTGAATAACATGATACTTTACATGGATTTAAGTTTAGCCATTAATGATAATACTTTGCTGAGCGTGCGCCCTTTTCGCACTTTAGTACCTTCATTAGGATTAATTTTGAAAACAAACCTTTGAAGAAACTCTAAAGTATTTTGGCACTGTTCCGGGTAAGCCATGTTGAAATTGTAATAGGCCGCAAATAACACTTGAAGAGATGAACTACATGTGGACGTACTCCCCACTTCGCTGACGATAGTGTTTTCTACGAGTAGGTATGAAATATTGTCGATACCTGTAAGTAAAAAAGTTTTATTAAGTAAAATTTGGATTGACGGCAAACGCCAATGGCAAACTCTAGTCCTTTGGCCTCTAAAAATAATTCACATCGATATTTTTTTAGGTTCAGGTCAACTCGGTTTCATGTAAGGATCATTTCATTTCATTTAAGCTTCCGATTTTCAGATTATTTTCTTCCCATACAATGATAATGATCCTTACATGAAACTGAGTTGATGTTCATCTATTTATTTATTGACAAGTTTACACCAAAACAAAAATACAACGTAATGTAGTGAGTGAAACAAAACACACGACTAATAATAAAATGCATATGTGGCAGTCTTCTGGTTAAATCAGTCACTTGGCAAGTTGTCCGTCGGCTAGCCCGTCTGGCTGATTTATCCAGTTGGCTGCGACATATACATTACTAATGTATATAGGACTATTAATAGTAATAATATAAATAGGCTGAAAATTAATTTAATATGAAAAATAGTATTTTTAATTTTTTGCATTTTTTCATATTAAAATTTTATAGAAATCAGTTTAAGTCGACTTGATCAACTTCAAATTGTATAAAAAAATACATACCAGAAACTATGTTTGGTGCTGTGGTTTTTCCTCGGCTAATAATATCAGACCTGGACAACGGTTGCTAAAAACAAAACGCAAAATAAAATTAATGCCATTTGCTCTTTTTACCATCTTACTAATTATTTTTGTAAAGCTGCACACTAAAAGAAATTTAACAAAAAATTATTGTATATTTAAATAACAAGTACCTTATATTTTACATAGATGTATGATAGATCCTCTTTAAAATATTTGGCTGTTAATTGTAGCAAGTTTATATCATTTTTCTCTGTGTCATCTAAGTCGTTCTCTGAAGCGTTCTTTTGTTTTTTTGGCAACAGTGCATTTATTTTCTCGTGTAATTCAGTTACTTTACTGCGAAAAGTGTCCATGCACTGGTTAGAATTCAAGCCACAAAGGCGGTCAAAATGTATTATTATATATTTTTCCTCCAATAATATTGGCCATTCATTAGCAATACTAGTCACTGCAGGTGCAGGTGTTGAATTCAGGAATGTTCTCTGTAAACTATAAGTATCATTCATATACGATTCCACCTTAGATTCATCTCTTTCTTTCACAAAAGCATTTGATATAAGCCAGGATTTTTTAGTTTCTGGCGTTATTTCTTCATCTGCATATGTGACTGGTATACTCGCTTGCCACTCCTTGCAACCGGAACTTAAGTTTTTTATTAATTTAGATTTCTTTTTTGTTGTACTTGTGTCAGAGTAAGGGCTGTTGGGTGCTCTTTTGTGGGGCCGTTGAAGGTAGTGTACTCTTTCTTCTAATTTTTTGAAAACGGTATAGTACCCCAATCCTATAAGTTGGTTTGTATCAGGATCTCTGTCATACAATTGTGGATATGTTTCACACAATTCTCGTGCAATCACTCTATAATTTGACCTTGTAGGTGAGTTTTCATGATGAAGAAGTTCATCTACTACATTTCTTACAATAATATTGACATCAGAGGGTAAAATTAGTTTTTCATTGTTTAGTTTTGACAAAAGCGCTGATGGAAATTTACTGTACGGGATTTGAAAATCGCTAATATTGCTATCTATGCTTGAAGTGGGGGAATTTGGAACTGTCAATTCAGATGCAGTTGTGTGAGACGCCACTGAGGAAGTCTTTTCACCCCCATCCCATTCCTCGTTAACTATAATAAGAACCTCATTTTGAAATTCTCTTAAAACATCATTATCTTCAATTTCTGTGCCATCTATGAGGAATATTTTAGTTCCATAAATATTTTTTTCTCTAGCTGAAACAAAACGAATACAAACATAATACAGATGCAGGAAGCAATATACACGACAACAATATTGACCAAAGTTTTGGGAGACAGTTTTTGTAGCTCCCCGACATATAAAATGATTCCACAATCTCAATCTCCCCTTTCCTGTTGGTTTCGGTGCGGTAATTCGATAAAAACTGACTCAGTAGTCCAGAAGACGGTATTTCTAAACGTAAGTACAACATTTATTACTACAAAGGTACTTTCTACCTACATCAGCGAGCTGTACGTGTAGGTATTTCTCTTGCTGCTATAACCACAAATGAAGAAATAATAAAAATACATTAAAACCTGGGGCTCAGCAACAAATTTTTTAATTTATTTTAATTATTTATTGTTAAAGCGGCAATAAGAGAAACACACATTCTGTGAAAATTTCAACTATCTATCCTATTTTTAGCTTATTGGCAATTTTGCATCATTCTAATGCTACCCATGCAAAGCTGGGGCGACAATCTATGGATTAAAAATTTCAACTACTCTTTCAATACATCCTATCTAAACATACACGGTGAATTTTTGAGACGGGACAGTAAGGGCAGGTACCTTAACCCTTATAGTTACAGGAAAACGCTTTTAGGATTCATACATTTTTAAGATATTCTGAACTGCATTTACAGATTTTGGAAAAAATGTAGCAAATGTAAAAAAATTCAGTCAGTCGGTCCAGTAGACTTTTGATCCTTAAAAGAAACAGGATAGATTGTCATCAAAAAAAGTTTTTTTGTAAAATGACCATTTTCTTGCTGCTGACTGTATTTTTTTTTGTCTTAAACCATTACAGAGTAGAAACATTTCAACTAATCAATTTATGTCACACTTGCCTTGGTCGACCTTAACTATAACAGTTAAGGTACTGCCCTTACTGTCCCGTCTCAAAAATTCACCCTGTATACAATACACAATGTACAACCAATACATTCTAAATACACTACTGAGGTTCTACAAAGATAAATTCAACACTACTCCACTGTATTATTTCTAATATTTACCCTTTTCAAGTATTTTGTCTATGTTTACTTCGGACACACAGATTGCTTTCTTTATTTTGTGGTCACTTGACCATAATTTTAGTATGGGCATCCTTGCTTTAGTTGTAGAATAAAATGAAATCAAAATAAAACTACTATAAGTTGACAATAAAATAAATGACTGATTTTTGTATTTCACGATTTCACGGGACTTAGAAAAATCCCATACAAAAATGAAGTCAACATTTTCTAAGTCCCGGATTGCTTAAAAAGTGTATATTTGGTATTTTTTTTGAATTTTTTTTTTAAGTTTTTTTTTAAGTTTTTTTTTTAATTTTTTTTTTCTATTTTTTTTTTTAAAGATATATAACTTATTTGGTCTAATATGAACGATTAACAGATAGGTCGACGGAGCCCCGTTTCGCGGGGCTCCTATTTCTGGGTGGTTAAAAAAAATGAAAAAAAAAAACTAACCCATCCGAGTCGGGGTACTCTGGAGTCGACGTGTTAACCATAATGATTTTCCAAGGTCATCCTCGACAACCCCCGCACCTCCCCCAATAGGTCGACAAAAATCGTGAAAATTTTACAAGTTCCTGCGCTATACAAAAATCAGTCGTAAATTCGGCTATGTCCGGGACCCTCTTTGCGACACAAGGTGAAGTGGTGAAAATTTTATAAGTCACTGCTTCATACAAAAATCAATCGAAATTTTTCTAAGTCCCGAACCCTTCTTCCGACACTAGGTGAAGTCGTGAAAATTTTACAAGTCTCTGCTTCATACAAAAATCATTCGAAATTTTTCTAAGTCCCGAACCCTTCTTCCGACACTAGGTGAAATCGTGAAAATTTTACAAGTCCCCGCTCCATACAAAAATCGGTCGAAATTTTTCTAAGTCCCGTGAAGTGGTGAAAATTTTACAAGTCACTGCTTCATACAAAAATCATTCGAAATTTTTCTAAGTCCCGAACCCTTCTTCCGACACTAGGTGAAATCGTGAAAATTTTACAAGTCCCCGCTCCATACAAAAATCGGTCGAAATTTTTCTAAGTCCCGTGAAGTGGTGAAAATTTTACAAGTCCCCGCTCCATACAAAAAACAGTCGAAATTTTTCTAAGTCCGGGACCCTCTTTGCGACATCCTAACCCCGACCCTTCCATTCATATAAATAACATTATGTCCAGCCCTTGGAGAACAGATTTGTCAATAAATAATAAAAATGTAAGCTTTATGTTAGATACAGGTGCGATACACTAATGTCTCGTCAAGTAAAACCTTTTACAGTATAAATATTAATCCAAATCTAATAGTCATAGATTATTTCTCAAAATACATAGAAATTGCTTAATTAAAGTCTAGTACTTCAGCAAAAATAGTAATTAATCATTCGATCGATTCCAAAGAATGTAATCTCCGATAATGGTCCATCATTTAATAGCCATGAGTTTAGTATATTTACAAAGGAATGGGATATTTCTCACTCCACATCAAGTCCCTATCATAGGCAATGGTATGTCTGAAAGAGCGGTAGCTATTATTAAGAATATCTTAAAAAAATGTACAGCTGAACCAAACGTTCCAGCATAAACATGTAAACGATTATATGTGACTATAAGGATTTTACCTTTAAAATAAAATATTTTATTCTTAGTAATGTTTAAGGATTTAGATTGTAGGTATATCTTTTTATCAACACTAACGGTTGTATATGTACTATAATGTGTGGCCAATAAAGTACTGGCAAAGTGTGGGTGTGTAATTCACGTTTGCGTACCTCCTCGGTATTATAGGTGATAATAATATAAGGTACCTATGTATGTTCATTAACTTCATTATGAAAATTTATCAACTTTCTAACTCAGACTAGAAGAAGAATATTATTATTGTTATTCTTTTAGCCTGAGCTTTCTAATTACTTGTGATGTATTGTAGACTGGCTTATGAGACAGTTTCTTGACTCACTGGACAAATAATATACTGAAACCTTGAACTCTTGATCAACTCTAGGTACCTAGGTATCTATTAAACAACCGCATTAAAGTAGGTTGCGTATTTTTAAAGGTCTAAGCATACCTAGGGACTGACAGCGGGAAACGATTGTATATCTCTATAACACTAGATACCATAACCTACCTGTTCATCATTCATATTAGACCAAATAAGTTTTACATCTTTAAAAAATCTTTAAAAACAAATTGTAGTCGTCTAAGAATACTTACATAGCCAGCAAATCGCAGAGTACAAACACACACGACTCGACACTGATTAATGTTTCGCCAATGTCAAGGTTATCCTTGATTAGTTGATAGTCCCGCACAGAAAAACTAGTTATTCCTAACTATATAGCTCCAGGTGCAGGACAAGAAACGTTGTTCGGTAGAACAAGCAGGACTCGGAACTGAAATAAACGTACTGAAATAAAAATTATTTCGTTATCTATCATTGTTCTTTTATTATACAAACTACACTACAGAAAACAAAATACTAATAAAACTCACACTATTAATCGTTATTTACTTCATTTGCTTTACGAACAAAGAACGAACACAAAAGTCCAAATCACACTAAAATGCCACAACGACATTGCGTTGCTGAGTGTTGCCAGCAGTCTAACAAAAAATACACTAAATAACCTACCGGTTTTTAGTGTATATTCGTATTTTTCTGTATGACCCATCTTTTTTTTAGCCGTTTAACCACTTGTAATCACGAATTTCATCTAATGCAGTCCATCCGTGTGATGTGCTTGACATCAATCGAGTTAATTCGGGACGTTTGTTTGAGTAATTGAGTAAGATACCTACTGCGTGCAAAATGTTGGTAGGTAAAATAAAATAGTCTCGCAGAGATATTGGAAATGCTTAAAAAGGTAGATTACTACGTTTAACCTACTTCATCTAGAAATTAGTTTACCCTGTAAGGGTTGCAAAATCGGAACACCTGGCAACACTACTTCCTATCCTACATACATGTAGGTGTATACTGTGGCCGTTACGACGTGGCACAACGAAGATCGGCAACATCGCAATTGCGCTACGTTGCATGAGCGCCGATTCGTGGCACAAAATAGACTTTATTATGTCAGAAATAGGGTCGAAAATATAAAAAGCTATCTTATTATTATTGTAAATACCTATCTCAGAACGAATACTGGTTTAAGTGGTCTGAGGTACCTATACTGTATCCATGCAGCAAATTGTAGGTCATAACTGGTATAATTTATATGTTACATGAAGAACAATTAGATAATTTTACAAAAACCGATCACCATGCAGATATCAGTTTTGATGTTATGTATGGATGACATGTCGTAAGTAAATGCGTCGTATGATGGGTAGCGTCGCGCCGTCGCCGTCGTAGGTACCTACCTATCATCAACACGTGACGAGTCCGTCGCATTGGCGGCACAAAATAGACTTTATCACGTCAATTATAGGGTCGAAAATATAAACAATTAGAGTAAACAATTAGAGAAATAAGAACAATTAGAGTTAAATAATGATACATACACAGAACAGTAGAAGAATTAAAAAGGAAATACTATATAAATAAGGACTTTTTATGTTGTTCTAATACTAATCCTGAGATTCTTATTGGCCAGGATAATTATAATTTACTGTTGCCTTTGGAGATTAGGGTTGGCAAATGTAACGAACCGTGTGCTACTCGTACTCATTTGGGATGGTGTGTTCACGGTCGTATACCGGTATCGTTATCAACACGTTCGTGCTTAACTACACTGCACGTTACTGAGGTTCACTCTGGGTCGGCAGACACGTCCGATGACCTGCACGAAATGGTAAGAAAGTCATTCACTATCGAATCTATGGGAATATTTGGGAAACCACGCCAGAATATCGATGATGTACGAGCGCTGGAACACCTGGAACAAACGGCAACTTTGATCGATGGTCGATGGCACGTAGGTCTACCGTGGAAGGACGTCAGCTGTTAGATGCCTGACTCCGAACGTACAGCGCTGTCTCGGCTTCATAACCTGGAAAAGAAAATGGCATGTAATGAACAATTTGCAAAAAGGTACCGCGAGCGTATTCATCATTTGTTAAATAACGATTTTGCTCAGGAAATTTTAGATACAACTAAAACAAACAAAACATGGTACTTACCTAATTTCGGAGTAGATAACCCTAATAAAAATAAATTACGTTTAGTCTTCGATGCTGCAGCTAAAACTCGTAGTTTGTCTCTTAATGATTATTTGTTAACCGGCCCGGACTTATTGAATTCATTACTAGGTATTATGTTGCGATTTCGCGAATATAAGTACGCCGTGGTGGGGGACATTAAGGATATGTTTTTAAGGATGAAGATATTACCCACTGATCGGGATACCTTCCGATTTCTATGGCGCGACAACCCTAGCGAGCATGTACGTACATATAGAATGTCGTCTTTAATATTTGGCGCGAACTGTTCGCCGTTCATTGCCCAGTTCGTTAAAAATAAAAACGCACAAGGTTTTGAGTCGTCGAAACCCGCGGCCGTGCAAGCTATACGCGACCAACATTATATGGACGACTATATAGATAGTCAACCGGACGTAAACATTTGCATTGAGTTAGCGCGAGATATTATGCATATACATAAACAAGGGGGTTTTGAGATTCGCAACTGGCTTAGTAACAGCGCGTCATTATTAGATAGCTTGCCCGAGGAGTCGCTCGCCGTCACCGCCGCTACCGTACAGATCGGAGCACGACATGAGGGTGAACGTGCGTTGGGAATTATATGGTACCCCGATGATGATACTTTAGGTTTTGTCACTTCATTTAAACGTATACCTACAGATATAATTAATGGAATTAAATGTCCTACGAAACGCGAATTATTACAGGTCATTATGTCATTGTTTGATGTTTACGGGTTTCTCTCACCGTTTACAATTAATGGTAAAATAATACTTCAGGAAACGTGGAAACTAAATATTAATTGGGATCAAAAAATAACTGAAAATATATGTACAAAATGGTTTAAATGGTTAAAATTATTAAAAAAAATTAGTAACATACGAATACCTCGATGTTATGCATCCACTGTCGTCATAGGTATTGGAACAGAGGATGACTCACAACAGCTGTTAGGCGCTTCATTGAGTAGCGCGGCTATAACTACACACGAAAGTATATTGCCCGACCGGCTCGTTACTGAAACCAGTTATTATAACTCTTTACAACTGCACATATTTTGTGATGCGTCGTTGCAAGCTATGTGCGCGGTTGCTTACTGGCGTTGGTTAGACAATAATAAACAAATAAGGGTTTGTTTCGTGGCAAGTAAATGTCGAGTTACACCAGTCAAATCTGTCACGATACGATTGAGTCTGATACGATTGAGACCTACTGTGAAAGAAATAACAGCAAAATGTATGTTATGCAGGATACGTAAGGTTAGGCCGCAAATACCTAAAATGGGAGATTTACCTGCTGCCAGGGTAGCTCATCACGAACGTCCGTTTACCCATTGAGGGGTCAATTTGTTTGGACCTATGGAGGTCACAATAGGGAGACGAAGAGAGAAGCGGTATGGAGTTCTTTTCACCTGTCTCACCATTAGGGCAATACATTTGGAGACAGTGGGTTCACTTACCACCGACTCACTCATTATGGCTCTTAGACGAATGGCTTCGCGGCGTGGGTGGCCCGCACTGAAGAAGAGCTTGATGAGCAGTACTTACAGACTACCGCTGGTATTCATGGCACTCGCTGGAATTTCATCCCCCCCGCAAGTCCCCATTGGGGGGGGGGGGGGGGGGGGGGGGGCTTGGGAACGTTTAATCCGCAGTGTCAAGGTTGCACTGAAGGTGACACTTAAAGAGGGAGCGCCTAGGGAAGAGGTGTTCAATACGCTCTTAGCTGAAGTAGAAGCCATTGTGAACGGCCGAACGGCAAGGAATCGCTTACACCCAATCACTTTCTACTCGGCTCAGCATCCAATTTACCGCAGGTAGGGAGTTTTGACGACTCAGACTTATTTTTACGTCGCCATTGGCGTATAGCACAGAGGTTGGCCGATATGTTTTGGAAAAGGTGGGTCGCTGAAGTGCTACCTGAGATGATACCACGTCAAAAATGGGCCAAAGATGGACAAAGACCACTCCAAATTGGGGACGTAGTGTTTATTGTTGACCCGAGCATGCCACGTAACGTGTGGGCGCGAGGTATAATTGAGGATGTCATTCCCGGGAAGGACGGCAAAGTACGAGTAGTACAGGTGAAAACGCAAATGGGTAGTCTTAAGAGATCTGTATCACGCGTCGCTAGAATTCCAATGGAATAGAGTGCTGTGTCAACCCCTGTAGTACAGCACTATGTAAGCGACGCGACATAGATTTGTAATTTTTATATTTGAATATGTGGGGGTACGTAGTTTTTAATGGAGTCGTCCGCAGTAACTGCCGCTGTAATCGGCACGAAATTCTAAGCTCTCGCGATAATTTATTGTAAATCTGTCTCAAAATCAATAAATAGCAAGTAGTGTTCAAATTTGTGTTTGTGCTTCATTTCTATCGAAGACCTGACCCATATATAGCCTGTGTAACATACTGCAGCACTGTACTGCGTATATGCTGTATGCTGACGACCTATGCGTGGTGCGGGCGGGCTCTGATATAGACGAGGTTTGTAGATTGGTACAACAAGACATAGACTCGATCGTGAAATGGTCCCAAGACAATGGTTAGTATTAAACTCTGATAAAACTAAATTACTTGTGATAAGTTCGCCATACACACAACTCCCAACGCAGCCTGTACCTTTGTATACACACGAATTCTCGTGCTTCCAATTAATAAATTTCAATTAATAAATTTAATTAATAAATAAATAATAATAATAATGGTCACAACACAAAAAAAAGTAATTAAATATTTAAAAATATTTGACGCCAAAAAGCCCGTATATACCTTTTGCTCACATTTTATGTAGGTACCTTAAATAATACCGTAAATTAAAAAAAAATTGTCTGTCTGTTTGTTCAGGCATCACGCAAAAACTACCGGTTCGATTACGATGAAACTTGGTATAATTATTCTTTAAGGTTGCGCTATTTAGCGGCTCAAACTCGTTGATAGGTATTGCTCGGGAGCATGAAGAAAGAAACAGCATCAGCGATGAGCAGTGCAGACGTATGCGCGCACACGTATAATAGCAGGCTCATCATGTCACACACGACACAGCAGCGAGCCACGCGTGCCTCCCTCCCTGCCCACTCTCGCGCAGGCGGGATGTATACAATGTTGACCCAAAACGTAAATCACCGAACTCTTTCGATTATCTTTACAACAGAAAAATGTTACCAACATAACTATCCCTATTTATTGTCTAATTACCTGGTTTTATATTTACTTTGAACTTACACTGCGTATTAGGTATACTACGTAAAGCGCCTAGCACAGAATTTGGTAGGTAGTTAGGTACTAATTACCTATAGCTAAGTATTCTGTGCTACTAGGTAAGTATGTACTATTATAAATAAGCTTATGTGCAAGTTTATGAAGATGGATGTTAGACTATTTCAAAACTAGTCTGACCTACACCTGATAACTTTCCGGGAAGATTGAGAGCATCTTACCAGTTTCTCCCACTGCCTCTTTCCAACTGCCGCTACCACTACACCCAGTTCGTGACGCACCTGCCGACCCACTATACCTTCGCACCGGCACTGCTACCTACCGCATGTCTGCTACCTTCACAAATTCTACAGCGTTGTTCTGGCCACATGAAGCACCTGCCGCACACGTCACCTACTGGGCACAGCGGTACAGGGCAGTCTTAATCACCTTCTATATGTAGGTACCTACCGAGTATCATTTACCTTTATACCTACCATGCGATTGCGAACGTACCTAACTACCTACTCACTCACTACCCCGAAAATTAGTGTAATAATACCTAGGTAGGTAATAAACTCTGGTGTAATAAACGGTGGTGACCGGTGCGGGCCTGGTGACCACGCATCAGGGGGGTTTTGGAACCCTTTCGTCTGGTGGGTCGACTCCCATCTAACCACACGGTTCTAGACGAAGCTAGTCTCTGCGTCTTGTCACTTACTACTGCAGTAGATGTCGGTATTCGGGTTCACACGGATACCAGACAGGTGAGATCAGGCGCCCACTTTGCTCGATCTACTGCAGCTGGTGAGTCGCCCAGCCCAGTACAGTGTGTTGGTAGGCACCCCACTGGTTAGCTCCGACCACTGTGTCGTCCACGCTGGCTGGCTGCTGGTGCCAGCTCCTGCACTTGTTGTGCAAATGATTCTTAGGAAGTACATGGTAGAGTAGAGTCGTAAAATATTAATTACTTCTTTTAATTGTATTTTTACCACGTTCTTCTTCTAGTTTTGAAGACGTAAAACTGTCCCAGTACCTAACACAATATGTACATATATTGTTTTTAGTGTGTACCTAGTAGACTATTAACTTTTAATTAAGCTATGTATCGCGTTACATAATCTATTATAATATTCGACGGGAATTAGCACGTATCATACCTATATATGCAGGTATGTTGGTAGGTACATACCTTTTGTGCCTGACGTTTCAACCAGGTAACCAAGGCCGGTAACACCGGTAAGATTCGTGTTAATTCCCTCAGAATATAATAACATACTAGATTAATATTTTAATTTTTCAACAGACTTTTTTGGAAGTCGGTTCTTAATTCGACTGTATTACAACAATTATTTTGGCTCTCTCATTCGTTAAAATCGGGGAATAGCCGTTTTTTTTTATAATTCCGCGGCCCAAGGCCCCAGCCGCTCTGACGTCCGTTGCCGGGCGTCTCTGGTTACACGCAGCAGGTATTTCCAGTGGCGCCCGGCGGACGGGGGAATACCCGTGGCTCCTCTCGGCTTGCGTCGCGTCGCACATACCGCATCGGGTTGCGTTCATAAACAAACTCACGGCGGGCGTGCCTTGATGAAATTGATCGGCGCAGTTCTTTTGATCGTAGGTAAGTTGTACCTAATCAATGTAAACTAAAGCCCAGCTGGAAACAACCATCGTGAATATTATCTTGGGAGCCTTGCAAGACATGTTGCGGTTACTTACTAATCGATAGGTACCTACTCTACTAAAAAGAATACGTCGTCCAAAATAATTTCGGTGGCGGCGCGGTCGCCCCTATCGTCTTGGCGCCTGTGTGCGCCGCACACTTCGCACACAGGGGCGGCTCGGCCCTGTTCCTAGTTATATTAGGGTAAGTACTCCACGCGCACAACACAAGCCAACCTAGGCTGGGTTACTTGGGGGGCTTTATACCATCTGGACCAACACTGATGTACCACCTGGTATTATGTATACCGCAGTATACCGTAAATTATTTAGTTATACCGGGGAGAACATCCAAACAATCGGAGTAGTTTTATTACCCATATCGTATCTGGGACGTACGCACACACTGAACGTATACGTGGTGGGCGCAGGCGGGCCGTCGTTGCTGGGTCGCGATTTTATTCGTGAGTTCGATCTCGAGCTTTCACCTGCGGCGCCGGCGCCGTCTGCGCGCATACACGCCGTGCGCAGTCAAGGGCAGGTAGTAATATGGGTGAAAAACTTGCAAAAATGTTCCCAAAAGTGTTCTCAAGTCATCTAGGCTCTTTTAATAAGTACAAAATAAAATTACAATTAAAACCGGATGCTAAACCGATTTTTTTCAAAGCACGACCTGTACCCTACGCGCTGAAAGATAAAATTGATAAGGAGCTCGACTGATTGTTGTCATTGGGAATATTGAAGTCCGTCCCACATTCTGAGTACGCTTCGCCTATTGTACCTGTTTTAAAAAAAGACGGTAGTATCCGAATATGTGCGGATTATTCGGTCACAATCAATAAACAGCTGATTGTCGACCAGTATCCCTTACCGACAGTTAACGATTTATTAGCAAAGCTACACGGGGGGGGTACAATTTAGTAAACTCGATTTGTCAACAGTTTACAAATCAAAGGCATCACTTTGTATACTCCATACGCCTACGCATATTATCACAGCAATGTTACTTATTGCGTATTAAAAAAAACCAATCTTTCAAACCAATTTTCGGTAGCAGTTTGTATGGTAATGAACAACATTACTTACCTTAATTATTGTACGTCTATGTATGTTTATATAACTTTTTATGTATGTATTTGTGTATTTATGTAGTTATAGTTTATGTAAGTTTATTAACCTGCACACACATCAGGACCTGTTTGCATCACGATCTCCTCTCTTAGGCCCACTGGAAAAGATCTCTTTAGAGATAAGTGGCGCCATTGTATACATGGGTAGTTTGTATCCATTTACTGTTTTATTTACTGTGTGTGTACAAAATAATAAATAAAAAAATAAACATTTATATATTTTTTGTTTTATCATTCTCTAATTTTAGAAGTTAGAGGTGGGGCGAGGACACATTTTACCACTTTGGAAGGGTCCCTCGCCCAAACTATTCAGTTTAGAAAAAAAATTATAATATATCACTTTAGACCCTCTCGCTGGAGACCATGCTTCAAGCCATGGTCTCCAGCGGGAGTAGGTGGCACGTACCCTCCCCGCTGAGTTCTATAGTCAGCGTGAACTAGATTCACTCACTGACGGGGGATAAAACCTAACCTCAACGACGCGGGATGAGAATCCCGCGTTACCCCGTTACCCCGCAATCGGTCTAGCCGTTTAGGAGGAGTTCATTGACATACATACGTACAGTAGAATTACTCGCAAACAAGGTAAAATTGCATAATTGTGAACTTTTAATGAACTTATGGAAGACTACGATTTTAGTTCGGGCAAATCACACTTTTTAAAAGGATACTTACACATTCAATCCTAATCCATGTGTAAAAATATAAATCATTCTGTTATTTTACACGTTTTAGGTACAAATTTAAAAAATATGGATTTTTACTGAAAACTGTGTGTTTTTTTACAGAATTTTAATTGAAAATTACTCGCAATCAAGGTAAAATTGCATAATTGTGTACTTTTACTGAGGTTATGGAAGACCACGATTTAATTTGGGGAAAATCACACTTTTTAAAAGGATGATTACCCATTTTTTATGTATTTCTCCCATAGTTACCCTAATCCATGTGTAAAAATAGAAATCATTCTGTTACTTTACGCGTTTTAGGTACAAAAACATTAAAATTATCTAAAATTACAGAAATAAAATGTGAAATTTGAAAAATATGGATTTTTACTGAAAACTGTGTTGTTTTTTTACAGAATTTTAATTGAAAATTACTCGCAATCAAGGTAAAATTGCATAATTGTGTACTTTTACTGAATTTATGGAATAACACCTTTATTTTGGTAATTTTACACTTTTATAAAGTGAACTTAACGATTTTGTATGTATTGCTCCTGTAATAACCCTAACCCATGCGTAAAAATACAAATTGTTATGTTATTTCACATAAAAATATGTAGAATCACATAGAATTACATAAAAATAAGCGAAAATTACATAAAAGTAGGAAATTTTAATTAAAATCTGTGAAATTCCCGAAAATTATGTAATTTTCAACAATTTCATTTACTTTCACACCTATTTTCGGTACATTCTACATATTTATGTAATTTTTTTGAATGTAAAATTACATAATTTTTAACAGTGTAGTCACTGTTAATTTCATCTTAGATTGCAGTCCTTTCAAAATGTACAATAATAAAGTATGTGATATTTATTTCGTGAGTTTATTGGGCAATATACTTGTAACTAAATACCTGGAAAAGTTATACGCTATAAATATTGTCTATGATTTTACAATTGTCAAATAGACATTAACTTGTCAGATCCTAACCCAGTATTTGTGATTGTGACTGACAGTCCTTTAAGTTTGAAACCTAATCTTTCGAACAATAATCGTAGTCTATGGTTTCGGATAGTTGTTATGTTCGCGCTTAACTTTATTGTTATGTTGACACTTTAGGATAAATGCAACTATCAGTTACAGCCGTGTTCCGAAATACGCAATAATTATTGCATTCGGTTATTTGATTTAGTAATTTTGTAATATTATACGAAATTACGGGGTCACCAATATAATGTTCAGTTGGAGCATCTCCTGATATAAAGACCAACGAATTAGCATTGGGCTTCTCTCTTTCTTTAATAGATTTTCTAGTCAAACTACAGTGAAATTTTAAATTGAATAACTAATATGTTAAAAAATGCATACTTGAGACGTCAATGAGGGCTTTGCGGGAACATGGGATACAATAATATTAAATCTATACAATCAAGTAGGTACCTGGACTTTGTTGCCTTTTAGGTTACCTCTGGCGCTGGGCAAAAAACCAAGCCCAAACGCTCAATTGCAATACCGAACAACGTTTCCTTGTCCCACACCGCGAACTAGTTCAGTGTAACTAGTTCTTCTGTGCGGGAAAAATTAAGCTTGACATTGGCGAAATCATCGATGTAAATCGATGGAGCCACGTTTTTCAAAAAGAATCATGAAGATGAAGAAGTAGGTCCCTATCTACCGTTGAAGTTCATGTGGCAACCAGGAAAGCTATTTCACGTCGTTCGTATAGTCAAACATAGATAACAAACTGCCTTATTAACTTTAATTTAAATCAAAGTTTACGTCTGTCGCCTACAATTACAGATATTTACGTCAAGTTTAAGCATTTAATCTGGTGGCCATTCTAGTCGTGTAACGGGAATTTAGTACTCGAAATCACTCATTTAGATTCCTTATAACTTAGTGCTCGAAATAAATATATCAAATTATAAGTCGTCGACTACTATATTTCTGGGTTTACTGACAATCTATTTAAACACAGGAACATATAATGAAGAACAATATATTTTCAAACATTCGTGAAAATAATTCGTACTTACTTGTAAAGAACTTCAACAAAGAATTATCTATGGATGCCGTCAGGTCGAAGAAAACAAAATTGTAATTGTGTATTCAATTTTGTTTTCTTCGCATTATTCCCAGCTTAGTTTTTATCTTAAATGCTTAGGACCATTGAAAAAAACAAGAACCACCCAAAGATCTTCATGGTTTCGAAATATAAGGTGTTAAAACACATTGTCACTTGCGTTATTATACATAGAAAACACCCAAACTCCGAAACAAACATTTGTGAATCACACGAATAATTTGATTCGACCCGGAATCGAACCTGGGACCTCAGGGACGCCAGTCGCATACTCATACCACTGTGCCACCGAGGCAGTGACATAATTAATTACACTTATTTGCAATACAATTTCAAATCACCTTATCGATTTCACTACCTCGGTGGCACAATGGTACTATGTACGGACTGCCACGCTCGAGGTCTCGAGTTCGATTCCCGGGTCTGGTGGATAACGTATAATTCTCTTTAGAATTTTACCCAGATAATTATCTCAGAGTCTGGAACTTGTGCCCGGTAAATAGCAATAGGCTCGACCCCTATTACATGGGACCTAATATAGCTGGCGAGATGTGGGTGTGTTTGCACACCTCTGCCTACCCCTTCGGGGAAAAAGGCGTGATGCTATGCTATGCTTATATCGATTTCATCGTCGATATTCCGAAAGCTGCTTTTTACGACTTTTTCAAGGTACCAATTTTTTTCTTGTTATTGATACCTTGTTACCGAGTTCTTAATTGAAGACAAACTGATCATATTACAAGGACAAGTATCTTTATAACTCTTAATGGGTAAACAATATTAATTGCTGATATTCCTGTATTATAACGACGAGTTCGACTTTTTCTTGTAGAAAAAATTGATAGAATGTACTTAATCTTTAGGTAAGTAAGGGAAGACCGGGACATGGGAGTCAGCGGGTAATAATGGTCATCCACAAATCTATTAACTCTGAAGTGACTCCCATTACCCCTTCTTCAAACCGTATCAAAATCGGTTACGTAGTTTTAAAGATCTAAGCATTCATAGGGTACGGAACCGTCTTTGTTTTATACTATGTTATGATATTATTATTTGACTGCTTCGGTGGCGTGGTCTGTAGTGCATCCGCTTTCGACGCCGGAGTCTCGGGTTCGATTCCCGGGCAGGACAAACTGGATGTTACCTATGTATAATATGTACGTTTTACAAAAAAATGTATAAAAGTATTCATATCAGTTTCTCTAGTACTCATATCACAAACTCTGCTTAGTTTGAGACTAGATGGCGTTGTGTGAATTTTCCTAACATACTTTTACTTACTTATTTGCTTGAGACTCGTGCCGTTAACAGCAGGTGTACCATTTTGTAGACGATGTTGTCTTGGACCTATAAGATCTTGATGTCACCACTATATTTATTAATACATATTACTAGTTTCAAAACGGTTCAACATTGAAACTACCTGCTTAAAAGGAAAATTTGAAAGCAATATCAATGTCGTGGCCCGTGGCCATAGATATGACTAGTAGTTATAGATATCTGTGGTTGTGGCCTATAAAAACCGTCGTAAAACCTCCCTTGTTTGTAATAAACAAATTTAACCGTCCAGTTTGCGATCTAGTTAAACCTTTAACTAATTTACTACAGAACATTACTGAGTGCGTTAAGATATTACGCCTTATATGGGCCAACAGTACACTGACTTTCACTAGCTTTGAACGTTGGTAAGGAAATTACTTACAGTTCGAGGTTCGTGTAAGTTTTCTAGTAAGAAGGAAACTATTTATTTACAATAAGAATTACAATATACATAATTATATACTAAAGATGTCGTTTAAAAAATCCTCCGCGCCATTGCCGACTGGGAAGGTTCCCAGAATGCTGGCTTCTAGTTGATTCTAGTCAATCTTAGGCGACTCATGTATTTCGTTTGTCCGCATACTCCTCCTAAACGCCTGAACCGATCTCCTTCAAACTTACCACAGTGATAACGTGTGGCGTGAGGGTGGTTTAGAACAAAAAAAAAATTGAACATAAAAAAAAAAAATCTTTGTCGTTCGAAAATTTAACACTTCGCTCAGTATTTTGCACAACAGCAGCATGCATTGCATACCTTAAGTATATTAAAGACTATATTGAAAGAAAACACGTCACATCTTGTGTAACAATAAATAAAAAACACTTCAAACATTGACACAAAAACCGACTTTAAATTACCGGAATGGGACGAAATTGAAATGGCACCACACGATAGGCACGGTAGACATAAAAAAATGTAATATAAAAAAAATTGTTGAATCTATCCTTCTTTTTTGGAAGTCGTTTAAAATACTAACTTTGGGCGATATTATACCATTCTGGTGTTACTTTTTTTCTGTTTTACATCATAAAACACTTGCTAGTCTTCTTGCAGAGGGAATTAATGCAAAATGTTGATCATATCTTCGAGTGGTGCGTGTTAAACGTTCCATCGAAGGCAAAAAGACCAGTTACCGTGGCAGGATAACTGGGTTTTATAAATGGTGTACTTAATTGGAAGATTGGTTAGGAATTTATAATCAAGTAACGGACATCCGCAGCTCATCGGCCTGCTTGGAATAGTTGTCCCGTTTCCGATCTATACGGGAATCTATTTTTTTTATTCCGCGGTCTAAGGCCGCGGCCGCTCCTACGTCCGGGCGTCTCTGGTACGCACCAGAAGGTATTTCTAGTGGCGCCCGGCGGAATCTATTAATTGTGGGATAAAAGTAACCTAATACTTAAACTTAATGCGCCGACAAAAAAACAACATGTATGTACGAGCCCCTACTGCTAAGTAGAGGCTCGTACTATATTGGCGCTAGCCAATATAGATTAGATTCACGCCAAAAGTTACACTTGACGTTAGAGCGTTTAATTATGACGCTGACTACCCCTAGGAGAAACAGTTAAGGTTTATCTATGATCCCATCTACCTTGGTAGCCGCGACCTTCTGGTGGCCTTAGGAATGATAAAAAAAGTGCATACGCATGCACTTAGACATGTAGCTACGTAGCTACAGATTGGCACATAAAAACACACGCACGCCTGACAACCCTGTAAAATGAATTTATAAATAAAATAGTGTTTCTCCTCTCTCCGTAGGTAGTTTGCATCGCAATTAATTTTATGTCAAACTTTTCCCGCCCATTAGTTGAACGTTATCGATTGGGTACAAGTAATTAGACGGTTGATCCGATACGGGTCGTCCGAATCGTCTGATCTCAGTGATGGGACGTTACATGAACATGATTGATGGCGTTTTAACTTATTACTAAAGTTCCCCCTCAAACTGCTTATCAGCTTATACAAGACGCGACGAAGTGCTCATTACGACATTTTGGTTACGTTGTTTCAATAGATAACGGAACCGATTGAAAGGTTTTGTTCATTACGTAGAGATTTTCTGTTTGAAGAGTTTTAATAAAGGAATCTTATGAAAATAGTTACTAATTTTAATATGGACGTAGACAAACATGCGTCCAATAATTCTACCTCATTATCGCGGACTGACAATGTTTCTAGAAAGCTGGCTGCTTTGGCACGTAATGTTTCATCTTCTGCCATGTGTACGAAGACGCGCGTCATACCCTGCGCGTCATAACTGTGGCCTATAGTTATCAATTCCCATATTAACCACTTAACTGTTCTATTAACTTAGAATGTGTCTCTTTTTCCAGTGGGCGGGATGTCCCGTGGCGGCAGCGGGTCTGGTAAGACTGCCACCGCGAAGCGAGTTCCGCCGCCCGCCGTACCAGGAGATGCCTTTGGAACACCACAACATCGGCATTCGGGCTCCAGCTTCGGATCACAAGGATACGCTTCGTGCGAAGATCAACCATATCCACAGCCTCCAGACACACCATCACATACTCGAGGTACCTTGTAAATTTTTAAATATTCGATACCTGCTGAATTCTGATGGACTGTTCTTTCCTCTCGTCATTCCAATGATATGTACTTATTAATGAACCTGCAAGTGATGCAGCCACCGATCAACGGACGAGGCTATCGCAAACATCATAAAAAGTTCCTAGTAAGCACAATAGGCTTCTGGGATAATTGTACAGCCCTTGCCTACCCTCTGGCTATATAGATTTTTGAAACTGTAGGTACCTTCTATCAGAACTTCAATATCGTCAATGGGTTGTAGAGGTCAGACGACAGTAGCTCCATGGAAAATATAGCAGTTTAGCCGCTTCGCAGTTAGACTAGAAAGCCGACCCCAACAGAGTTGGGGTGGGAAAAGGACTCATATTATGATGTCTTGATGACTGTCAGATTGTACATATCGAAAGTACATTCAACTACCACTAATAAAACTAACAAATTTTCCAGATGACCACTCAGACTACGGTAGCACAGTGTCTGGTGTCTCAGGCGCAAGTGGCAGTCTCGGCAAGAGTCCGGCAGGTGGCGGCACCTTTACGTTCCCTCCACCAGCGCAGCCGCTCACTCATAAAGCCGCTGTGTACTACCATCACCAACTGGCGCTCTCGGATGACCAGGGGATTGACATGACCCAGGTATTTTTTTTATTATGAATATAGCTGAATGTCCCATTTTTGCATCTAAACCATAAATGCCTCATTGTATCATGTTTCTAAATTAATAAATCGTAAAACGTGGTTTGTAATATCTAATATTGAGTCAACTGCTTTGGATACCGAAAAATAGCTACAAAGCGGTATCGACGTCAAGTTGTGGTCTAGTTGCGAAATAAGAAAGGATTGTCAAAACAAACTTCCTTGAATTAGATGTAAACGACCGCCGCCAAATTGACAGAAGTTGCCTCCAAGAGAAGTAGTCAAAATGAAAAATAGACAGTTTGATAAGTAGACCCCTGGCACCTGAGCGGTTTAAATTCACGGTTTGTAATATTTCAGAGTCCGGGCCGAGACAGCCCCGGATCCTCCTCAGGCTCGGCCGGTTCAGGTTCGAGGCATTCCTCCGCGTCCCTCGACAGCGGGCGAGCGTCCGGCCGCATGCCGCACCACCACCACGCCGCCTGCCACTGCGGGGACCTCGCGGACAGAGTACGGGCTATGATCGCACAGGGTTTACCTGTAAGTAATGCTGTGATATTTGTGTGAGACGGAGTAGACAAAGGGAAAGGCGTTCCTCCTAGAAAGAAACAGTCTCTCGTTCAAGTCTAGCCCAAGTACTATGTTAGGTAGTTGTATTACTGGCCTACACTAGTGGCATTATTGCTTGATAGTGAGGTAAAAATCCGTATTTCGGCTTTAGAAATAGAGGTAGGTTTAAGAAAAAGTGGATGGAATGCTTGAAAGAATATTAGAGTAGGAAAGAAGTGACTGAGGAGATAATGTGTGACATGGATGTATGGAGGAGGAAGACATGTTGCGTCGACCACAAATTATTGGGATAAGGGCAGGCAGATGAGTGAGATAAAAATCCAAGTCTTGTTGAGGCTCTTTTAACCAGGTCGGGGTATCACATTCATAAATGTAATGTGTGTAATCAAATATGGCAATCTGTTGTTCAATCTTTGATTTGAAAACAGGCCTTTGTTTATGTGTTTATAACTTTGATGTATTCTTCAGAAAATAAGTGGGTAATGGAACAACCTCTTAAATAAATCCAATTTAATAATTTCAGGACACGGATGTAATCCACGCATGTCTAGCAGAAATCCAAATGGAAGAATACGCGAGACTATTCATAGAAGCCGGCTACGACTTGCCAACTGTCACGAGGATGACGCCAGAGGACCTCACAGCCGTCGGAATCAAAAAGCCAAACCATCGCAAGAGGTTAAAGGCGGAGTTGGCCAATTTAAACGTGCCGGATAACCTGCCTGATTATATACCAGTAAGTACTTACTTCTGAACAAAACGGTACAATTTTAATAATATGTATCAGACGATTGTCTTGATGCTTTATTCATCATCCACCGAGCCTTTTCCCAACTCAGTTGGGGTCGGCTTTCCAGTCTAACTGCGATGACGCTGAACTTCAATATTTTCCATGGAGCGACTGCCATCTGACCTCAACAACCCATGGGCGATATCGAAGCTCTGTAGTTAGACCACGAACATTTGTGGTACTCAAATGCTTGTCTTAATGTTTTATTACGTTCAGTTTATGTCATTATTAGGTATTTTATCTAAATTAGATCTAGAAAAAACGTATGCATTGGAGTCCCACTGAGATTTAATAACCATAAGGCAACGTTACCTGCAAGTAGAGCACCTGTTGGTCAATGCACGAGGCTTTGACAAGTGTGCAAAGTGACGGCACGGCACACTATGGCACGGCAATTTTGATGAAGTTATTTTTATCCTTAGAATTTATGTCGCAGAATCAATACTGATTTTCCATTACAATAAGCTTGCCCATATTACATGGGACCAATTTCAATGACAAAATGTGTAGAATGCACTTCTACCTACCCTCTAGGGGATATAAACGTACGTATAATATATTAATAACCCATAAACTAAGATTTTTCTATTAATTTTCAGGGTTCGTTAGAAGAATGGCTACGGTTGCTCAGACTGGAGGAGTACGGACCGGCGCTAGTAGCTCAGGGGTACCGGACTGTCCATGACGTCACGCAACTAGCCTGGGAGGTGAGGACCATAAACCAATTTTTTTAACATCCAAACTGAAATTATAAAACTCATTTCAAATTTATGTTCTTAATAGAATTATCATAACAGTATGTAATCGTTTTTTAGCAGTATAAGGTTCTTTAGCATCGGTAACAGCGTTTTAGCTGAAACCTTCAAAACAAAGATGATGGCCCCTACTCTATCATTAATATTGGTACTGGAGCGGCCGTTATGCTTACTCCATGAAATAAAGGATTGTGGACTGAATATATTGGTTTACTTGTCGTAATTATACAAAGGTACAAAGAATGCTAAGCTATATTACTGCCCGCGCTTGGGCGTGTCGTGCAGCTGAGTCAGCGCGCTGTAATATCGGAAGACACCCCCCCCCCCCCCCCCCCAAGAATCGCGGCCACCCGCCTACATAAGTCTTTGTTTCTTGATTACAGGATTTAGAAGATATGGGCATAGTCCGTCTAGGTCATCAAAAGAAAATTATCCTTGCTATCAAAAGAGTGAAAGACATAAGAGCGGGAAAGAGAAGCATCAGTAGTCAGGGTTCAATGGACTTTACTAGAATACAAGGCCAGGTCAGTAGCACTTACTAGTGTCACACGGTAAAAGTGTTTGTAGTGATGTTTTAGAATTTTAGTCCCTTGGTGATAGATTTCCAATGATCAGTCTCATGCAATTCGAATTTTGAACTTATATGACAGACAAGTGACAGCTAATATATGTGTTTTTTTTTAAATATAATGTGCCAGTAATGACAGAATAACTACTAGGCAGTTTGACATGAGACTGATTAAAACAAATTATGACAGCGGATAATATTGCACTTTGAAGAATAAAAACTCCACTGTCATAACTGCTCTGAATATACAGTGTAATAGCAAATTAGATTTCTATTCTATAAATTAAATATTGTTTCAAAGCATCACTTCAAATATGTTCATTATGTTTCCATATAATTTTATTTTCATGACTCATTTCATTCCATTCATCAGCCATCTTGAATCTCGCCGCCAAAATTGTAACTGATATGTTGCTACTCTTAATTCTACTAGAATAGGTATTATCTTTTTCGACTAACAGCGTTGTTTTAACAATATCTAATAGCTTGAATATTATGAAACTTATTTGAGCCATGAATCTTAATTTATTATTTCCATAGCGTTATTTATTAGTCTTTGCCAGACATAAAGATGCTAAGATTCCTTTGCTGAGCAAAAACTGACACATTATGGGAAGCGTTACTAAAATACAATTGGCTAATTTATTAAATCAAAAATTACCGAATCTTTTCCCGATGCGTTCAGAAATATAATTTTGCTTTGACTATTAGGTGTTCATTCACAGCCATCGCCTTTGCTGAATGGATTTAAACAGTTCTGCGATATTATATTTTAATATTAACCTGTAACTTATTTAGCATTTTTAAGCTAACAGCTATTATTTTTAATTTATATATTAACTAATTAATAATAACGCTACCTATTTCAATATTAGACGCGTTTTAAATATGGCCACCTTCAGCCTTAAGGCACGATCTCATAAACGTTTAGCGTCGCAGAGTTGTACGTATCCATCAGCGTCACAGTTCACATCCATCGCTGCATCCACCTCATACCACAGCCCGAAGCAGCATGTGAATGTTTTGTTTTCTTTTCTTTTTCCAAACACAAACCGCACCTTGGACATAATCGGCTAAAGGATTTATATCCGAGGGAGCTACATTACCAGGCCTGGGAGAGACACGCGAGGAGTTACCATAAACCTCCCGACCTAAACTTTGACGCCCTACCAACGCCTATTTGTGCCACTGATTTGGTCCCTATTCAGGTATGAGACAACCTCCTTTGGCACAGACTTGTCATTTGTTCTCGACGCACCCAAGCACCAGCTTTTATGTGCACTTGTTTTTTTGTAATTGAGAACGCAATGTTCATTATATGTAAATATTGTGTCTGAAGTGTTTTTGCCTGTGACTCCGCATTTCCTGAGAGCCGCTATTTTTCTTGCATGCTAGATACCTAATACCTAATTTTTATATATTTTTATTTATTATAAAGTAAGTATGTAAGTACGTATTTATTTAAAAAATAAAGTTACTAATCGCGCATGGTTTTAATGAGCCTAATATTAATTACATATTTTTATTTCAAAATGTAATGTATGTTCTGTCAATTTTTTTTAAACAAAATCTTAAACAGACAGCATGGTAAGAGGGTCGATAAATAAAAAGCCATTTACAATCAATTAATTCTTAATATTTTTATCATCAGTACTTAAATGTTTTTTGAGAAATCTGTATCTATGTAAATATATCCCTTCAATAAACGACATTAGAATATCATCGAACAGATCAATAAATTAAACAAAACGCCAACAGATACGTCACCCGCGCGGGAAATCTCTGGAAAGTCTAGAGGACCCTTCGGAGAGAACGTCACATACAACCTTCTCACCTGAAGCCGGGTTCTACTACGGCGGGGGTCAGTGGCGACGCTCGTACGACGACGGTGACATCACACCCACAAATGAAACTTACGAGGGTGGGGGAACATTACCTAGACCGCGGGGGTTAGTTCGCCCGCGACCTGTGGCGAAAATACAGGCGACGCCGGCATACCGGGATAAGTCACCCGACTACACGTACGATGAATTAGCGTACTCTGCACGTTTGCAACGTGTAGCGTACGGTGCAAGTCCGCACGTGGCTAGGAAACCTCCCCCCGACCCGCCGAAGCGTCAGAGTTCCCAGTACGCTCCGTTCTCCCGCTTCGGTCAGACCACAGTGGAGATCCATCCCGAGAAGAGCTTGCCACTGTCTCTTCCGGCGTACCCGAGCTCGGACTCGCTGTCGGTGTCGCTCGACAGCACGGGGCTGCTGCCGCCCCCGCCCGCGCCCTCCTCGCCGCCAAGACGGTACGATGATGACAAACATAGGACTGGATCTGACGCCAGTTTTAAGGTACCTATAGACATATTTAACGTCAGCTGTAAAGGGAGTAGGGAAAATATGAAAAATAAACAGAGAATAGGGAAAATTCTGGTTAGGGATTGCTTAACCACAAAGTTTTTCGTGTTGCGTTACGTAACTACGAGGACTGGTTGGAGTTTACTATTTTTTTTTATTTTATTATTATTTACTATCTGCAAATTGCAGCAACTACTATATTGGTCCCTATTGAAAAATACCACAAAACTTACATTTTCCTAAATCATTAATGTCTTCTATATTATTTTTTCCAGTCGAGTTCGAGCACAGAATCAGACAGCATTCCTTTCGCAAATGAAAACGCAGGAACTATAAAGCAAAATAGAGGCCAAATCGGCGGTCGCCCTCACACTGTTGACTATGGTCGAGCAGGCATAGGTTTGGCTAACCTTCCGCCAAGACCAGACATTAAACCTACAACGCCTCACTCGCTACCAGAACATAAAGATGAGAAGAGCACAGAACCAGTCGACGTCCTCAACGATATAGGAAACATGCTTGCCAACCTAACGGACGAATTGGACGCCATGTTGGAAGAAGAGAAGCGCCAAGGTCTCACAGATTCCTAAAACAAACTCCATAGAAAATAGACTACTCGAATACATTGTAAAACTTGTCAACGATCCAAAGAGTTTGACATCGTTAAAGACTTCCATTAATATTTAGATCCTTTCTTTTATTTTTCATAACGCGCGCAGCTTATGGGGCATCTATATTTATTTAAGGAATGCTTGATAGCAATAAGAAATCACTTCATAATAAAACGAACAGGTACAAAATTTTTTCTTATTACTTGACGAAATGCGGGTTAGAAAGGCTTTACCGTCAAATATCTTCCTATGCGATTATACAGTTGCAATGTTAACGCAAAAAGCATGTTAATCATTACGACTTGCCGTAAAACTATTTCTACTAATATAACAAAACAGATAGCTCCAGTATATACATTTTGGTCTAAAGTTGTAACGTATACCTTTCTTACTAATAGGTACTTTGCATGTAACTTTAGAGTGAACTAAAGAGTGAATGAGATAAGTTTTGACAGTTTGATTTTTTATAAGATTAGGCAGAATAATGTTGAAGAAACAAATCCTAGCAAACCTATCTAAGGGTTCTTTTTATTTTATTAATAACAATATCAGTCAAACTGTATCGTAGCTACCTGTCAAAACGTGCGTTTTACATCTTCTGGAGGTTAAAATAGGACTGGTGACATTTGTACCGAAAATACACGTATTTACATAGTTTTGTAGCATTTTCTACCGTCGTAGTATATTTTATACATTCATACAATATGTAATTTAAAAACATAGTTCGCTAAATAACCTCTGTTATTTATATTTAGTGATGTGTAATTTGTTGTTATAAAATTAGTTCCTTGTAATTTAAATAAAAAAAAAGTGTTTTATCGGGATAACTATGGGATTAGATGTGTTGGATCCAAAATAAACTGACAAATATTGCTATTTTTGTAAATATTGTTTTACTTAAATTATGTCATAGAAAAAATATATCCCATTAGGTAGATAGTTTTTCATGTACAATAATTGTAGAGTATTTGATTATGGAGTAGTATCTAATGTAGTTAGAATTTATACAAAACGTTAGACTAGTGTTAGTGTGAAAAAACTAGGGTTTACATATTAAATGTATCATAGACAGTTAATATAAAGTTAGCTATAGACAAGATAGTCATTGTAACATTACATACGCAATAAGGACATGTCCACGTCAATATTTACAAAAAAAAGTTATGCTTCCATTTTTAAATAACCAAGTTTCTCTACATTATGCTAACCAGCTAGAATTTAAAACGCCTCGATATTATTGTAAACTTTTTTCTAATTGTTTTGTTTTCATTTATTGAATGAATAATTTCTGATCCAATGTCCATACATAAAGTGATATCTAGAGGCCATAAATATAACAATTATATAGCAATGTTAGGTACAACTAAGACAATATCAATAACATTTGTTTATATTATTATGAACTCAGTACCATACACTGGAAATCCTAGTTTTAAATATTGTCGATGGTTTACAATTTAGTACGTCTACAGTTAAATAAGTACTAATTCAAGATCGTTCAGCCAGCAGACCTACATTAATAGGTACCTACTTATAACGTTAATTTTCAAAATAAGAAACGGTTAAAATATCAAATCATTTTGATAATGGAAATTCTATTATCAGGAGCATCACATACCTATAATTTGCCAGTATTTTTAGTCCCACGTAATAGGGGGCAAGCCTATTGCCGTCACTGGGTACTCTAGCAAGTGGGTTATGTTCAAAATGGCCGAATTAATTTAGTTAAATAAGCAGCTATAATATAATTTTGAAAACTAAATTTGAAACCGAACGTTGATGAAAGGCAAGAAAATCTTACGTGCTAGCCGCTGTGGCACAGCCAATTAAAGTCCTGGGCGTCTCGAACTCTTTTCGAATTCAATGAATTGAAAATATGTATTATTCGGAATTCAAACTTACTAATTCTAAATATGAAATGGAAGCTATACCTACGCCATTCTTTTTCGAGCACATAGTCTATGACACACTTTAATTACCAAAACGGTTCATTATAATAGGTCCATGGGTTCACTAATGATGTAGGAAAACTGGCTAAAGAAAATTACTCTACATCCACAATGAAACAATAACTCAAAGGACCCGCTACTAACAGTGATTCAATACGTCATTAACGTAGTTCAGTATATTATAAGCTTAACTTTGTAAATATCTTCATAGAGATCAGTGTTTCTCTGCTAAATAACCAATCTCAAAAATAAACGTTTTATATACCTACACTATGTACATGTTAACGTTTGTATTTTGTAAACAATTATATTAAAAGCCGTCACTCCTATTTTGTAAGGTGCTAGATTAAACAAAAATGAAAGCAATCATTCGATATTTAAAAACTACTTTTTTTTTAAGTGTGTCGTTCTATGAACTAGTCAAAAATTATCGTTTCGAGTGGCGGCAAATGAAAACAATTTTATGTAATCAGGATTGTTTTAAATGTAATTTAATATTATTGAGCAGCTTATGATCCTCATATAGTTTTGTTTCTTATTTCAATAAATATATTTGTAATATCTATTATGCGAGTCTTATTTTATCTATCAAACGAAGAGAAAGGAAACTAACACCGCGATAATGATGAATGAATGTAACAGATGTCATTCAGATTAAGAAATAAATTAGATTATTTACATGAAAGATTTATTCATACACTGTCTCTAAAGGTAACGTAAGTAACCACAATCACAGATTACTAAATAGTTACTACGTAACAGAGACTTCACTCAGTACAAAATTTCCAATACCTACTGCTATAATAGCCTACTCCGTCGCGTCAGCAACCACTGCATGCTAAAATGTGCCTAAATGCTCAAGCTTACAGTTGTGATTGCTTCGCACCGCGCGTTCCCACAGCAATCGCAGGGCTGCCTCTTGTGGCGCGACTTGTGTTGGAAGTTTCGTAGGTAGGTATTTGCGCGACTGTCCGTCAAATATTATCACAATTTTATTCTAATCAAAATAGCTTTTTAAACGTTGTTAAAATAAAGTATAACGTTTCTATGTAACAAAAATATGTAAATATGTGTCTGAAAGGCAAGCTAATGCTTAGTATTAAAACCTATTAAAAATAATTTTTAAACGACAAAAAATAGTAATAGTTTTTTATTCTTAGCTTTGTACCAATTGTTCTTACCTTTCGTCATTTACAGGTAATTGGAAAAATGTTAAGTGTTTATCCCTTCTTTTACTTGATTTGTACCCATCTACAGCACATAAGGCACCGGACGGCATGGTAGGTACGCGTACGAACGAATGGAACTATTAAAATTGAACAACGTGCGTGCGCTTCGCTTGCGAAAACCGCACTGAATTTGTTCCTCAAACGGCCCGCCGCCGGGCGGTAGGTAATTATAGCGCGTAAGTACATGGAGTGACGGAGGCCTGCCACAAGGCAGAGGGTATAATTGGACCCACTTTTGGGGGTCTAGTTCATAATATCGACAGTCACGACATCGATGGTCGCGGTATCGAAAACGTTCCATCGACGGGCTGATGTATCGACAGTACCCCAAATCGATGGTACGCTACGTCAACAGTATACCAAATCGATGGTACGCTACATCGACAGTACACTGAATTGATAGTACGCTGCATCGACAGTACACTAAAATGACGGTACGCTACATCGACAGTCCACCAAATCGATAGTACGCTGCATCGACTACCCGACCCGAGCCAGATTTAAATAAAAAACAGGATTTTAAAAAAAAAATTGGGACAGCACGTTTGGCGAAGGGTACAGCAACATGGTTAACAGAAAAAATATTTTGAAAATACGAGTATTGCTCTTAAAATACGCCACTTAATTGCTTTGGCATACTTGCCACCAGACGATGTAGCGTACCGTCGGTTTAGTGTACTGTCGATGTAGACTACTATCAATTCACTGTACTGTCTATGTAGCGTACCATCAATTTTGTGTACTGTCAATGTAGCGTACCATCGATTTGGGGTACTGTCGATACATCAGCCCGTCGATGGAACGTTTTCGATACAGCGACTATCGATGTAGTGACTGTCGATATTATGAACTAGACCCCACTTTTGGTTAGTAACTTTGTTGGGTCCACTTAATTTTTTTTTTTTTTTACTAATAAAGTACCGTAGTACTTTATTTAGATTACAATCTAGCCAAATAGACTAATAAGTAAATACATTTCACCTAATTTACTACGTCAACATAACACTAAGCATGCGTCCATTAACACTTACTCAGTTTTTTATTAAGGCGAAGACACTTTGTTCATGTGTTCTTTGTACGCAGCACTTATCACTACATTTATTTATTTGTCACTAAAAACACTACACTAACTCGAACGGTTTCTTTCGTTTCAGTCTTCTTACTATATTAGTGATGTCAAGAAGCTGGATTGCCTCAACATTCACATGGTTATGAAGTCTGTTTTCGTGAGCTTCTGCATATTTTTGTATGACTCGATCAACATCGTCCATGTCTAGGTCTCGGTGTAGATCGCAGTTGCGAATGTACCAAGGTGCATTAACTATGTCCCTGAGCACTATATTTTGGAATCGTTGGATGATTTGACGATTGCTCTTACTGGTACAGCCCCAAAGCTGGATACCATAAGTCCATACTGGCATTAATACCTGTTTGTATAATAGGACTTTGTTGAGTACTGATAGGGGAGAGTGTCTTCCAAGCAGCCAGTACATTTTCTGGTAGCGTATTTTCAATTCTGTTCTTTTTTTCTTGACGTGGGCTTTCCAGCGCAGCTGCGCTGGAATGGAGCTTAGCGTCAAGTGTCATACCCAGATATTTAGCTGTATTTGCGTATGGGACTTGTTGGCCATTAATATATACAGGAAAATATTGTGCTCTTTTATTTGTGAAGTCAACGTGAATTAACTTGCTTTCATTTAGCTTAATCCTCCATTTTTTAGTCCAGTTAAGAACTTGATTAACTGCTATTTGGACTTTTTCTACAGCCTCTTCATGATTATTACCTATCGCCATAATAGCCGTATCATCGGCGAAAGTGGCAATAGGATGATTTTCGCTAACTGGGATATCACTGGTGTAGAGTAGGTACAGGATAGGGGGGCGGGGCCCCAAGTGATTAGATACTACGTCCTCGCCGTCCGCCCTGGACCCCAACTTGACCACGGTAACGCAGTGGCAAGTTGGGTGACCGAACGTATTTAGTCTGAACTTGTGATTGGCCAAATTTTTTGCGATTTTCCTGCTATGGATAACATCGAAGATACCTCCGGTCCCGACACTGCCCTTTCACGGGCAGTGTCAACCGACGACATTGCGCACTCAAACTTGATACTGATGCCTATGGATTTGGGGGCTCGCACCGCGCCGCCTAGTTGCAGCGCGATGTCGACGCCCCAAGGAACTGATGCTGCTGGGACTGACGATGGGTCAGCTCCCAGCAGTGTGAAGAAGAAGGGCCGCTCTTCTGGGACGAAGAAGAGGACCCTCGAGGAGAAGGGGGGGCCGCCGCGCGACCGTAGCACCAGCTGCTCCGGGTGGGGGTCCCTCCTCTCCAGTGATTCGGAGGAGGAGGTGCCGGTGAAGACGGTGCGTACGCGTCTAGACGCGTACAGAAGGCGGCCGCCAACTCCTCCTCCGTCCTCGGTCCAACTGTCCCAGCGAAGTCGCCGGGAAATCGGTGGGCCGCCCGCGCGGGAGCTTATGAGCGTTTTTGCCCGCATGAACGCGGCCATGCGGGGCAACAGGAACGTGGCGGGGAGGAAGAAGATTGTGGCTTCACTGGTGGATGAAGCCCAATCTTCCCTCAACAAGCTCCTCGCGCGGAGCGTCACCAAGGAGGAGGCGAGGCTCCGGAAGCAGGTGACGAGCCTGGAGGCGGAGCTCGCTGCTTCCAGGAAGCAGATGGATGACCTGTGGCGGGAGGTCGCTGACTTGACCAAGGTGGTCAAGGCGCCTCCCGGTCCCATGCTGCCGCCTCCTCCTCCGACGGCTGGACCAGCGCCGAAGACGGCGCCACCCACGGCGCCCACCACGGCGCCCACCAAGGCGCCCGCCACGGCGCCAACCACGGCGTCCACCAAGGCGCCCACCAAGGCGCCCACTAAGGCGCCCACCATGGCGCCCACCACGGCGCCCAACACGGCGCCCGGATCGCCGCCACAGCCTGTGCCGACTATGGTACAGGTCCTGACGGCGATCGAGAGGCGCCTCGCCGTCCTGGAGGACCGGGCGTACCGCCCTCCGCTAGCACGTCCCGCGTTCTCATACGCGGCGGCTGTTGGCGGTTCTCCCGCTCCAGGACCAAGCGGCACACCCGCTGTCCACCGCCCCGCTCCGCCCCAGTCCGCTCCAGCGTACCGGTTGCCGGCCGAGACCGCGGCCCAGGCGCGGAAGGCGAAGGGGCGCGGCAAGAAGAGCGGCACCCCTGCCGCCTCCTCTTCCTCTAACGCTCCCGCTGCTCCTTTACATCCCTCCGGACGGGAGGGATGGGAGGTAGTGGGGGCCAAGAAGAGGAAGACGAAGGCCGCCAAGAAAGCGGCCAAGAAAGTGGCCAAAGCCGCCGCGGCGAAGGCGCCGAAGAGGCCCCGCGCTCCTCGCTCCACAGCCGTCGTCCTTACGGTGACGACGGAGGGTGTGGAGAGGGGTGTGGGGTACGCTGATGTCCTGAGGACCGTGAAGTCCTCAGTCAACCTCTCAGCCCTCGATATCCAGGGGGGTCTCCGGTGCAAGACGACACGCACCGGGGCTCGCCTCCTCGAGGTCTCCGGCGCCTCCAGCGGCCCTAAAGCTGACGCCCTAGCAGCGCAGCTTAGGGACGCGCTGGACGCAGAAGCCGTCCGCGTCACCAGGCCCACCAAATGCGCTGCATTGCGCATCACGGGTCTGGATGACGCGGCCACGACGGAGGAAGTAATCTCCGCCGTCGTGGAGGCGGGCGGCTGCCCCCGTGACCAGGTGAAGGCTGGAGACATCTCCTTCGGCACCACTGGTCATGGGATGACAGTCGTCCAGTGCCCCGTCGCGGCGGCACTGAAAGTGACGGACGGACGAAGCCTCCTCGTAGGGGGCTTCCTAAAGGCGCAGGTGCACCTCCTTCGTGCCCGGGAAACTAGATGTTTCCGGTGCATGGTGGTGGGGCACGTCGGAGTGCAGTGCACAGCGGAAGTCACCGTGGGCGATCGATGCTTCCGCTGCAGCCGGCCCGGTCACAAGGCAAGTGCCTGTGATGCCCCGCCTCGCTGCTTTAGATGCGAGGCGGAGGGCAAAACTGCGGACCACCGGGTCGGCAGCACAACCTGCGCCGCCTCGAGGCCAAAGCCTCGTCCGTCCGCTGAGAGCGGTGGGGGTGCCGCTACTGCACGGCCAGATGTTTCTCGGCGGGATGCTGATATGGACGTCCATTAATGTCTGACGCCCATATCCGCATCCTGCAAGTGAATTTGAACCGCTGCCGCGCTGCTCAGGATCTTCTGTACCAGAGCATCCGGCAGTGGTCCATAAACTTGGCCGTGGTCGCCGAGCCGTACTACGTCCACCCGGGAAGCCCGGTGGACGAGGACGGCTCGGCCTGTTTTATCTTCGGGGGGTCCGCCGCAGACAACTCGCGCCTTGCTATCATTGCAAGGGGCCGCGGGTGTGTTGCGGCGGAATATGATGGGTTGGCAGTCGTGGCCACCTACATCTCGCCGACACTGGACGAGACTCAGTTTGAGCTATGGCTCACTGAGCTCGAAGTCGTCTTCGCTGCGTGCCGTCCTCGCCCTGTCCTGCTCCTGGGAGACTTCAACGCCTGGAGTGAGGCGTGGGGCTCCCGGGAAACCAGGGACAAGGGGAGGCTTCTTGAGGACTGGACCAGAACACGTGGTCTGGAGGTCCTCAACCGGGGGAATGTCGCCACCTTCTGGCGGCGGGGGACCAGCTCGGTCGTGGACGTATCGTTCGCGACCTCTGCCCTCGCCGCCCGTATTACTGGCTGGCACGTGGAGGAGGGTGAGGAGACGCACTCGGACCATCGGTACATCCGATTCGATGTCGTCCCCCCACCTGACCTCCCACAGCCGGTAGAAAATCCCCCGGATCCGCGTTGGGCACTTCACCATCTAGATCGGGAGGCTCTCCTGGAGGCATCCATCGTGCAGGCCTGGATTCCGGCACCGGACCGGCCTGCCGATGTGGATGCCGAGGCGGAGTGGTTCAGGAGAGCCATGTCGCAAATCTGTGATGCGGCGATGCCTAGGGTTACACCCAGACCGGCAAGGAAGCAGGTGTACTGGTGGTCGCCGGAGATTGCACAGCTGCGCGCAGCATGCATCTCCGCCCGCCGCCAGTACACCAGGTTTCGCCGGAGGCATCGCCGCCCAGACGACGCGGCAACCCGAGAGGCGGAGCTTTATCAGGCTTACAGGGAGGCTAAAGGTAATCTCCAGGAGACAATAAAGCGGGCCAAGACGGCGGCCCGCGAGGAGCTCCTGGAGACCCTGCAGCAGAACCCATGGGGGCGCCCGTACCTACAGGTCAGGGAGAAACTCCGACCTAGGGCGCCCCCACTGACCCAGAGTCTCCAGCCGCAGCAGCTGGAGCGGGTCATGGGCTCCCTGTTTCCGACGAGCGCGGAGGAACACGTCCCTCCGCGCATGGCTCCGTCTCTGCCCGACGCGGATAGCATCAGTGAAGACGACGTACCCGAAGTCAGGGTGGGGGAGCTAGGTGCGGCAGTGCTCCGGCTTAAACGCCGGAAAATCACTGCCCCCGGACCCGACGGCATTCCTGGCCGTGCATGGGTCCTGGCCCTCGAAGAACTCGGGCCTCGACTGATGGGGCTCTTTAGCGCATGCCTCGAAAGGGGCCAGTTTCCCAAGGTGTGGAGGACGGGGAAACTGGTCCTGATTCGAAAGGCGGGGCGGCCGGTGGACTCACCGTCCGGATACCGGCCGATCGTGTTGCTCGACGAGGTGTGTAAGCTCTTTGAGCGAATTATCGCGGAACGCCTCGTCGAGCATCTCTCGACGGTGGGGCCAGACCTGGCGGACAACCAGTACGGTTTCCGTCGGGGACGCTCCACCGTGAGCGCGATCATGCGCGTCAAGAGCCTGACGGAGGAAGCAGTCTCACAGGGCAAGGTGGTGGTGGCGGTGTCTCTAGACATCGCCAACGCGTTCAACACCTTGCCATGGAGCTGCGTTAGGGAGGCGCTCGTGTATCACGAAACGCCTCTCTACCTCCGTCGTATTGTCGGGGCCTATCTCTCGGAGAGGGCCATAGCTTTCCCCAGCTGGCTCGGGCCAGCTCGGCGAGATGTGTCGTGCGGTGTTCCGCAGGGGTCGGTCCTGGGGCCGCTTCTGTGGAACATCGGCTACGACTGGGTGCTGCGGGGTGCGTTGCCTGAGGGCGTCGGCGTAACGTGCTACGCCGACGATACCCTCGTCACGGCGCGGGGTGCAACGTACCAGGAGGCAGCACTCAAGGTCACGACGGGTGTTGCTCAAGTCGTGGGTCGGATACGGCGGCTGGGACTGGAGGTGGCCTTGCACAAGTCCGAGGTTCTGTGTTTTCACAGACCTCGGAACGGTCCACCTGAAGGTTCCAGCATAAATGTGGGAGGCGTTAGCATCGGCATCAAGCCCTCGATGAAGTATCTAGGGATCGTACTTGATAGCCGATGGAACTTCGGACCACATTTCCGAAGTTTGGTCCCCAAGGTGACACAGGCATCGGTCGCGCTTTCGCGACTGATGCCCAACCTAAAGGGACCCAACGCTTCCTGCAGGAGACTGTACCTGGGGATCGTGCGGAGTATGGCCCTATACGGGGCTCCCGTATGGGCGGCGCGGTTGACGGCCAACAACTCAACGCTCCTTAACAGACCGTTGAGGACCTTGGCCGTCAAAACAATAAGGGGCTACCGCACGATCTCCGGAGAGGCTGCATGTCTCCTAGCCGGGACCCCTCCATGGGACCTGGAAGCGAGAGCCCTTGCGTCATTGTTCCAATGGCGCAAGGAGGCGCTGGAGCGGGACCACAGGCCTGCGTCTCGAGAAATCGATGACCGGCGGTCCCAACTCCGCCAGGATCTCATGGAGTCATGGAGGGTGCGACTTGAGCAACCCAAGTGGGGTGCCACCATCATCGCGGCGGTGAGACCGATCATGGACGATTGGCTGCAGAGGCAGCATGGTGACCTCACGTATCGTGCGACGCAGATCGTTACCGGGCATGGATGCTTCGGTAGCTATCTGTTTCGCATCCATCGTGAGGTCACACCCCGGTGTCAACACTGCGAGGTTTCCGACGACGACACCGCACTCCACACGTTGGTGGAGTGCTCAGCGTGGGCGAGTCAGCGCCGGGACCTCGTAGTGGGTCTGGGCGTGGATACCCTCTCGCTGGAGACCATGCTTCAAGCCATGGTCTCCAGCGGGAGTAGGTGGAACGCGGCCGTGTCCTTCTGCGAGCAAGTCGTGCTCGCGAAGGAGGCGGCCGAGAGGGAGAGGGAGCGTGCCCTCCCCGCCGAGTTCCGTAGTCAGCGGCGAGGCCGCCGCAGACTCATCTACGCCCAAGACCATCGACCTCCATGATCGGGGCCTGAGGACGGCGGGATCGCCACCCGTCGTCCTTACAGAAGCAGGCTAGAAGGGTTGCGTGCTGCGGGGCCTTTGCCCCATAGCACGCAACCAGATTCACTCATTGACGCGGGATAAAACCCTACCCCAACGACGCGGGATTGTCATCCCGACCCAACCCCCCGCAGAGACCACAGAGGTGGTCAAAGTCCGCCGGGCGCCACTGGAAATACGTTCTGCTTGTAACCAGAGACGCCCGGCAACGGACGTTGAAGCGGCCGCGGCCTTGGTCGCGGAACTAAAAAAAAAAAAAAAAAAAAAAAAAAAAAAAAAAAGGTACAGGATAGGTCCTAATACGCTTCCCTGTGGTACCCCAGCTTTGATAGGCCTTATTTCTGAGAAGGCGTCTTCGTGTCGAATGCGAAATGCTCTGTTGGTTATGTATGACTCGAGAATGTCTGCTAACTGCCTCGGTAACACTCGGGTCCACTTAATAGGGGCGAGCTGATTACCAGCTCCACTCGCTGGTACAATAAAAGAATATGTAAGCTACTACTCAGCAAAACAAAATAAAAACATGCGTTAGTACTACCTACTACAGATCTACTATCCCATACACACCATACAAAAAAATACACGTCAAAAATTGACACAACAATCGACTTCAAATTACCGAAATGGGACCAAATAATTGTCGGAATGGGACCAAATTACAATGGGACCACTTGAGAAATAGTAGCGTTCATTAAAAAAAAAATCAAAATCTGTTCTCCTAGTCCATATATGAGGTGACAAACAAAAAAAACAATCGAATTGAGAACCTCCTCCTTTTTTGGAAGTCGGTTTTTTTTTTTTGAAGATGAAAATTAGCAAATCAATAGACCATTTCATGAATTTACAAATTGGGTACATCTCATAGTACCTTTTAGAAGTAAATAGAAGCTATAGGTTGGTACATGGTAATATACAACAAACTCCTAGTTTAAAACTTGATCACGTGCCTCACAATAAGAGATCTCACTTTACCACAGAATAGGGTATGTACCTAAGTACTTACATAACTTTACTGAGAATCTTAACTACTTCAATTAAACTCTAGGGAATTAGCTCTCGACATGCAATAGTGTAACAGAAGGCAACTAATAGGTACGTAGGTACACGCTTGACGCGTTTCAGCAGTGCTTTTTTCTCGGATGGGTAGGCAGAGGACCACATTTCGGCAGTACCTAACTTCCTTGGTTCAACGTAATAGTCTAGTGCCTAAATATTACAAACACATATCACGCCTATTATCCCGAAGGGGTAGGCAGAGATGCATTACACACCCACAATTTGCTAGCATTTTTAGTCCCACGTAATAGTGGGCAAGCCTTTTGCCGTCACCGATCACACATATCATGGGTTATGTCCAAAATGGCCGAATGAATTTAATAAAAATAGCAGCTACATTGACTGTATTTAAAAAAAAAATTGAAAATCGTTGCCTTGCAATGAAATGTTGATAAAACGCAACAAAATCTTACGTGCCAGCCGCTGTGGCAGAACCAATTAAAGTCCTGGGCGTCTCGGACTCGTATTAGGCCTAGATATTAGGTATAGCTATCTATCGCTAACGATGAACTTAAGTATTGAAGTGTTATACGGATAGTATTACCTATTCTATGGTGTTAGCCATGTTTTCCAAACCCTATGTCCCTGAAAATCATTATCATCCACTGAGCCTTTTGCTAGCATAAATGCAGCTAAAACTCCTAAGAGTCCCTAATAGCTACAATAATAAAGAATTCCGAATCGATATAGAAAATTGATCATGCCTTATAATTTTAGAAAGCAATCACCAATTATACTCTATGGAAAATCGTGGTTTACTTTCATTAAAATTGGTTTTTCAAAGTCAGCATACGGTTTTCCTGAAAATTCAGCTTGCGCAGTGTTGATTGGCTAACATTAATCGCGTTGTAAGTGTAACTCACAGAACATCCAATGAGAATACGTCTCAGTAAATCGATGCCGTATTGCTGTTACCGCGCGCCATAGAGAACATAGTAATGTCAGATTTTCCTGTTGTCATCTGTGTGTATTTCGGCTGCGCGATCGATAACACGACGACCTGACTATTCCGAGTTAAAGAGATCGTATCTCAGCGAAGAATTGATGTACAGTTAGTTAAATATAGAGTAAATAACCAACATATAAGTTATAAAGTGTAAAAATGGACGCAGGCGGTGCGTATGGCGGTGGCAAAGCTGGGGGTGCTTTTGACCCTCAAGCGTTTATCCAGAGACCTCCTGTAATTGTTAGGGCGGTTTGTTGGGTAAGATATTTTGTAATGTACCTACTTATGCAATGAACATTTAAGGTATTTCTATTGTTCATTTATTTTTACTTTGAATTAGATAAAATCTTTAATTAGATAATGTGTTATAAAATTTAAAAAAACGATTTCTAATCTTTAATTGTTTTAATTGAATTGTCAAACTAAACGAGTTACGTTATACATAGATAAACCATAAACTAAATGTTCTAAATAAACTATATTTTTAAATCGACACCCACGGTTCCGCGCGCATCGATAACAACGCGTTCTATTTTTAAAATCTACATTATTACTCGTACTATATTATAAAGTATCAAAACGTGTGACTGGCCTTGTAAATGGCCTAGTGCTTTAACACTAACCAAACAAATAATATAATATACAACTACTAGTTAGGTGCATAGGTATCCGTGTGGTAATGCTTATAGCACACACATATCAATGTATGAACAATGACATAATGGACCTTGTTTTACATTTGATAGTAAAGTTTAGACTGACGGAATTATATTCATGGCTTCCGTTGGACTATCAGTTCTACGTGCAATTGAAAACGTCGTTAAAACTGTTTATATTATGTAAATACTTCTTAACAAAAAGCGGTTCGTTCTCCAAGTGGTACATAGGTATACCTACATACATAACTAGCTTAACCATGGACAAAAGATTCTGGTTACTAAATCAGCAGTTCGTCTATCTATGCACTGGGAGTCCATCACGGACATTCCAAATGGACCAGTAAATGATTGTATCTGCGAAAATAATAACAGCCCATCCCAATCCCACAGACGCTTTGTCCGATCGTTAATCTACACTTCATCTACTGGGAATTTAACGTAAATAACATCGCTGGAGAAATCGCCGTAATATTTGTTTTCTTTGTAAGTCTGTGTCCATTATCCAAATTAGTCGGGGTCATCGCAACATGTCTTCCTACACCTCATATCTCTGTCCCACGTCCTCTTCTCAGTCATTCCTTTTCTTGTCATATTATTCTCTTTTTTCACGCATTCTATCTCTACTTGTGAAGCCCTCTTCACATTAATATTGCTTTCCTCTCTTCCCATATATAACATGTCCAAACCATGCCAATAGGTACAGCTCGCTCCTCATTTTTTCTATTTTTCTTCACCAGAAAGGCGCATCTTTCAAGCTTCATCTATATACTCGTTCCTTACTTAATCAATTCTTGTTACACCACACATCAATCTTCACTCAAGGTCACGACGGGTGTTGCTCAAGTCGTGGGTCGGATACGGCGGCTGGGACTGGAGGTGGCCTTGCACAAGTCCGAGGTTCTGTGCTTTCACAGACCTCGGAACGGTCCACCTGAAGGTTCCAGCATAAATGTGGGAGGCGTTAGCATCGGCATCAAGCCCTCGATGAAGTACCTAGGGATCGTACTTGATAGCCGATGGAACTTCGGACCACATTTCCGAAGTTTGGTCCCTAAAGTGACGGGGGCATCAGTTGCGCTTTCGCAACTCATGCCCAACCTAAAGGGACCCAATGCCTCCTGCAGGAGACTGTACCTGGGGATCGTGCGGAGTATGGCCCTATACGGGGCTCCCGTATGGGCGGCGCGGTTGACGGCCAACAACTCAACGCTCCTTAATAGACCGTTGAGGACCTTGGCCGTCAAAACAATAAGAGGGTACCGCACGATCTCCGGAGAGGCTGCATGTCTCCTAGCCGGGACCCCTCCATGGGACCTGGAAGCGAGAGCCCTTGCGTCATTGTTCCAATGGCGCAGGGAGGCGCTGGAGCGGGACCACAGGCCTACGTCTCGAGAAATCGAGGAACGGCGGTCCCAACTCCACCAGGATCTCATGGTGTCATGGAGGGTGCGACTTGAGCAACCCAGATGGGGTAGCACCATCATCGCGGCGGTGAGACCGATCATGGACGATTGGCTGCAGAGGCAGCATGGTGACCTCACGTATCGTGCGACGCAGATCGTTACCGGGCATGGATGCTTCGGTAGCTATCTGTTTCGCATCCATCGTGAGGTCACACCCCGGTGTCAACATTGCGAGGTTTCCAGCGACGACACCGCACTCCACACGTTGGTGGAGTGCTCAGCGTGGGCGAGTCAGCGCCGGGACCTCGTAGTGGGTCTGGGCGTGGATATCCTCTCGCTGGAAACCATGCTCCAAGCCATGGTCTCCAGCGCGAGTAGGTGGAACGCGGCCGTGTCCTTCTGCGAGCAAGTCATGCTCGCGAAGGAGGCGGCCGAGAGGGAGAGGGAGCGTACCCTTCCCGCCGAGTTCCGTAGTCAGCGGCGAGGGCGCCGCAGACTCATCTACGCCCAAGACCATCGACCTCCATGATCGGGGCCTGAGGACGGCGGGATCGCCACCCACCGTCCTTACAGAAGCAGGCTAGAAGGGTTGCGTGCTGCGGGGCCTCTGCCCCATAGCACGCAACCAGATTCACTCACTGACGCGGGATAAAACCCTACCCCAACGACGCGGGATTCCCATCCCGACCTAACCCCCGCAGAGACCACAGGGGTGGTCAAAGTCCGCCGGGCGCCACTGGAAATACGTTCTGCTTGTAACCAGAGACGCCCGGCAACGGACGTTAGAGCGGCCGCGGCCCTAGGCCGCGGAATTAAAAAAAAAAAAAAAAAAAAAACACATCAATCTTAACAATCGCATCTCTTTTCATCTTTTAAGGTCAAACATGACATTCCATACAGGACGGCAGGTCTCCACAGTCTTTTAAATTTTAACCTTGAGTTTCGGAAATAGGGATCGCATAAAAATATGACCTACCGCCATTTCGTCCAACGTGCGTAAATTCAGCCAATTCGTCAATTGGTACAGAAATTATTACTGAAGCCTGATGAGGTACTGTTTGGCATATGCCTACCCCAACGAATGCCACTACATTCGGTCATGAGCTTCCCTCCACCTTGTGGTAGACCTATTCACGTTGCGTCTTGCAAGTAGTGCGTGATCGCCACTCGTAGACTTTTCGGCCCTCCGCCACCGGTCCTAAGTCCTCACCCGGCGCCTTGTTGTTTTTAAGCTGCTACAGAGCCATACTAATCTCGTACAGGCTGACGTCCCGGATATCCTCGGGTATAGTGTCAAGTCTGGTTCTCAGTATAGGTTGTAATTATTTGGCAGACACAGATTTATTCTTCCCTTTTTAACATCCCTATGGACTCCCAGTAGGTAACTATACCAATCAAAATATTAAGCAATTAATCATTCTTAGTGGATCGTACCCTACGCGTAGTTACGAGTATTAATAAATTCAAACACCCAAATTAATTCATATTCTCGAAACTTCTCAAATTCCTTCATGAAACTTTAATTGGAACTGAGTCCTACAAATAGGTACCCGTTTTACGCAACTGACCTAAAAGGAGTGTACTGTGATTTATGTGTGTTCTACAGGTTGTTACGAGTATACGATAGGCAATGGCGTATATATTGTATGTTTCTTAGTGACTTCCTGTAGTCAAAACGGTTTGACAAATATTTTAAATATTAGTTTTCTCGCAGTGTACATTAAATTATATTTGACCGTGGCCGATATAATATGACGTAATTAAAAATTATTGAATGGATTTGAAATTGTGTACACTGGCAGCTGTTATTGTACGTGTTTGAAATGCATTTACGTACTTTGTCTTTGCGTGGGACTCCATGGCCCCATCATTCGGGGCTGGACTACGAATCAAATCCTTTTCTCGAAGGGAGAAGGGTGGGTCCAGCCATCTTATAGCCTGGAAGTAGGCGGGACCCTTTTCTTCTGGGAATTCTGTAGGAACAAATTTCAATAGTTTTACTCTTTCCTTCACAGCTGTTTAGCGTCATAGTTATGGGGTGTATATCAGCTAAAGGCTGGTACACAGACACCGCTGGGAATGAGCAGTGCGTGTACAATAACGACACCAATGCCTGCAACTACGGCGTGGGCATATCCGTGATCGCGTTTATAGCATCTTTTGGATTCATCGGTGGGGAATACCTTTTCGAGCAAATGTCGTCTGTGAAGACCAGGAAGCATTATGTATTGGCTGATATGAGCTTCTCAGGTAAGTACCTGATATATGACTCATCATTTACCTGCCCTTGTCTCAATTATTTGGGTCGGCGCAACATGTATTCCTCCTCCACACATCCCTATTAGACGCCATATCCTGTCACTTTCCCACACGCATTCCATCAATCTTTTTGTGCCTGCTTCCAAAGTCCTTATTCATAAGTTACACCTTTCTAACCACATTAATTTCCTCTCTTCTCATAATACTAGTACGGTGTCTTGCGCGGTGCTTCGCGCCGCACCACGCCATAGGTTTTGGCCTATAACTTTTGACCCCTTAAGGCTAGGTCAAATTTTCGATTTTTTGACTTGCCTCCAGATCGAGGGCTATCCATAGAGGGGTCAACCATCATTGGAGCATAAGCAGTTCTCGAGAGCTAAGGGGAACATTCCCCATCTCTATATATATAGATGTCCATACCATGACAGTCGCTCGCTTCTCAATTTTTCATTCATTTGCGCAACTTTCAGACTTCCTCGTATATACTAGTTCCTTACTCCGTCTTTTCTTGTTGTACCTAATATAACCTGAGTGGTTATTATAAAGTTATAACTAGGTTAACGGGTTCAATTTTGAGAAGTTTTGACTCAATTCACAATAAGACGACGAAGTACGACGAATTGACGTTGAGATTACTTGAGATTGAGTTCGAGGTACCCACCTATTGTCCTTTCGATGGTTTATCATTATCACATATAAACTCACGTCATCATCCCCGCGGGGGTAGACAGAAGCAATTAATATGCTGTCATTGTCTTGTCCTTTAAATCAGACTGACTAGTCACAGTATCTTGAAAGTAATCAGATCAGAATGTAATTGAATATAAGGTCGAATTGGTTGACCTATTACTGAGAGTATTGTCTATTGATTTTATGGTGCATTCAGTTCAGTATGTCGCTGTCATTGATTGAAGTACGACTCTAGTAGTAGTATTTGTTCCACATTCCATTTCACTGGCTAGTATCTAGCCAGGGAAATGTCAGGTGACTGTACCTGCCTAAGTACAGCCACCTGACTCACGTTTTAACCATGTTACTTATTGTTGATCTCACGAAATATGTACGTGGCGAGCCTTATGCTGTTTTCTGGCTCTTGGGTAATATTTGCCAGAGCCACGGTTAACGCCCATTTATTTATTACTCTGAACTATTCTCATTAGAGAGACTCTAAATGGACAAAAATGGTAGGTACTTTTACAGTGACGTAGCAGCAGTCATTCACTGAGTCATTCATTACCGTATCTATCTCGTTATATATCTTATACCACTTTTGACACAATTACCTACGTAACGATAGCAACGGTATTCAACCCTGTCTTTTTAAACTTTTTTGATTTTTTTTTGGTAATTTCATAGGTTACGCGGTATGCGCTACGTTTTTATGTTGGTTTTTTGAATCTTCCTTCCATTAGGTAGAAGGTAAATAAGCAAAGGACCAGACGATTCTACCATACCTTACTATACACAGAAAAATGTATAGAGTTTTATGGATCGCACGTCTGTCCTAATTTGTTGCTTTAGGTATGAAAACAAAGTTTACGACTGGTCTCTTTGCTTTCGAGATAATTCGTGGAATTGTTTTCTTGTCTGATTCCCAAGAGTGAATTGAGAACCCAGCATCTCTTACTACCTCTCTACTATCCTCTCATCCTCCTTTAATTTAACGTGTCATAGCTCCGCCTATTTCGCGACAGGCGAAATGTGGGCGTACCTATACTATATAAACGCCACTGTACCCCCTTCGGGATCATAACACCCTCTATACCTATTATAATTATCACAATTCCAGCATTCTGGGCGTTCCTGTACTTCGTGGGATTCTGTTATTTGTCGAACGCTTGGGGCAAGACCGACGCTCCCCCGAGGGGCACAGCTAACAACATGCAGGGCGCCATAGCTTTCTGCTTCTTCGCCATATTTGCTTGGGTAAGTATAGCAACACTACTATTGTGTTATTATAATAACTCTGGGTTCTTAAAGTGGAGCGTGAAATACATCACTGGATCATCAACTTGAGAGCTTCTTTCGAAAGTACTGTAAAAGTGGCCCCCAATCGAAAAAAAAACAAGTCAAAGAGGAAAGTAGGATAGTTGTGTAAAACTTTACGAGTTAAGTCCTTGAGTACCTACATACTTAATGTAGGTACTCAAGGACTCGTGGCTAAGTGGTAACTGTTTAGGTTAACGTAAAAGTTGAGAAACGGCTCAGTGGATAATGATGATTGGTGTACAAAGAGGTTTGTCTTTTAAACCTTCACGTGTCACAGTCATGATCTCATACTTTTCAACCGACTTCCAAAAAAGGAGGAGATTCTCAATTCGACGGTATGTTTTTTTACTCATGGAGATGCGTAAGTATGAAGAGTAAACTCAAGTTGCGTCGTATTCCTCCAGGTGGCGTGCGCGTTCTTCGCGTTCCAGCGTTTCCGCGTGGGCGCCGAGGCGGTGTTCGCTCCCGCGTACGAGGTGGAGGGCGCGGTGGGCAGCCCGGGGAGCTTCCCCGCCTACCCCGCCGCGCCGGACCCGCAGCAACAGTATAGCGAACCTCCCTTCTCACAACATTCTACTGGTAAATATAACATAAGTACTAACTGCTGTAACACCCGTGTGATATAGTTTTCTCGTTTCCAACATTTCCGGGGTAAAAGTTACAAATAGCACTCAGCGACAATCTAGCTAGCTTCATTTATGATTAGCAAATTTTTTTTTAAATCCAATTAGTAGTATTCAATGCAAAAAAGAATCGAATCTATATCTTTTTTCATGAAAATATTTTTTTACCTACTCAGAAGAAATTCATTCGGCTATTATCATTATAAATGTGCCCGGTGACGGCAATAGGCTTGCCCCCTATTACGTGGGACTAAAAATACTGGCAAATTGTGGGTTAGATAGAAGCACCATAGACTACAGTACGTATATATCATAGAGTATTATAAGATAAAGAAATATAGAGCCCTCTCACGGCATTTTTATACCAACACTGACGCTACTACTACTACTACGACTAACTTTATGAACAGTCAGAAGATTTCCCGGAGGGCTAGGCTGGCTGTTCATAGAGGAGTGCTGGTCCCTACACTTATGTATGGAAGTGAATGTTGGGTTTGGCAGAAGAAGCATGAAAGTAAAATAAATGCAGTGGAAATGAGAAGTTTGAGAAGTATGACTGGGGTGACATTGGTTGAGAAAGTGAGGAACAGCGAGATACGAGAACTTTGCGGTGTATCAGAAGATGTAGTGAGTAAGATAGAAAAAGGGATGCTTAGATGGTTCGGGCACGTAGAAAGGATGGATGAAAGAAGATTGACGAAACAGATACATAAGGCGGGCGGGAATGGACAGGCAGGTAAGGGTCGACCTAGGCGAACGTACTTCGACCAAATCGGAGATGTTTTGAACAAAGGTCAGGTCAAGAGCACCCAGAACCGGAGAGCGTGCATGAAGATAGTTATGAAAGTGGAAGAAGCGAAAGAAGTATGCCAGGACCGTAGCAAGTGGAATTCCATAGTCTCTGCCTACCCCAATGGGAAAGAGGCGTGACCATATGTATGTATGTATGCACTGACGCAGTAGCGCTCTACAAATTGAACCCGATGTAATTCAGGATCTATCTATCTTATCAGGTGACTCAAATGCTACTCGATGTTAAATTGTTTCTCGACAACTACCCAACCGATTTTCATGATTTTTTTACTCAAAAATAAAGCATTCTCAGGAGCAGGTTTTGTTCGAACCGAATTTTGATTTAGGACCCTCAAAAAAGTTATTGACATATTTTTGGTCAATAACTTTTTTTGAGGGTCCTAAATCAAAATTCAGTCTGAAACAAATCCTGCTCCTTATAAATTGATAAATGCCTTAATAGAAATAGTAGCTTCGCTCAATTGCGTGCTGCAGCACAGTACCACGGCAGCGACCGCAGCTCCTAATAATATACTACTATGAGCTTACATTATGTAGTAAGTACTTAGGTACTTATTTCAAGAATAAACTTTTTTTTTCAGGCAACATCGACTATACAGCTCCCACTTACTAAGCTGTATCGGAACGTCCGTCGTCAGGTTGTTTTATAACACTTTTATTTGCGATATCACATAACAACTGCCGGTTATTTAGCAATGCTTCCTCATAGTAGGGTAACTATGAGCACCTAAGGGTAAATTCCCGCTGTTTTGTTTCCCCTACTCTCCCCTATATTCATACATTGTATGTATGAGCTGTGGGCAAATCATACAAAAATGCTACCACGTACAGTATTGAGATGTATTTAGTTTAGAATAGACTCAACAAATGTGAATTAATTTATTGTGAGTTCATATTGTGAATTAATTTATTGGATAGAATCAGACGTTACCTGGCGAAAATCCATGACAAAGTAATGGTAAGTAAGATGTTCAAACTTTTTAAAATAATAGCATTATTTTCACTGAGCTGATGCACTATTCGTGAAAATAATGCTATTATTTTAAAAAGTTTGAACATCTTACTTACCATTACAATAGGTTTCATTCTGAGTTTCTGTATTGCCTACGTTAAAGACATGGGAACTACGTTGAAGTTTTCACCAGATGACAGATATGACGTAAAATGTCATTAGTGAAAAAAAATAATTAAATACTCTATCGTCACTGTAGGGGCGATGTGAAATCTCTAAAAAATCAAAAATATTCTTTATACACGCTGATTTTATCATCGTCAGCAGTCGAAAGGGTTCGCTCTCGGAATAATATTTGGATTCCTATTTTAACATCTCAATTACTGTACTGATAATAATAAAAAAATTTGTCATTTCTGTAATTCTTCTCACTCAATCAAGTTTAACATTAGTAGCAGTACGATATTTCATTGATGAATTAACGCGGACGGGCGCGGCGTATCACCAGGCTCAAGGCTGCAAGTCTCGCACACACACATCCATCCTTCGAGCGCTTCTAAGTACCGCGCAAATCATGTGTTAGGGAGCCATGACCCCGCACAGCCAATATGGCCAGTATCACTACGAAACATACCTACTTGAACATAAAGTACACACTCCAATTTCTCCTTCGTACTTTACACGGGCTTAGGACCGTCTGTAATACCTACTTTATTATTAACGATAGTGACTTAATGACTTTTGAACTATGTAATAATAATAATAAAAATACACTGAACTACAAATAGCTGCGAGGAGGTATTTCAGGCGTATTTAAAAAATTGGAGCTATTTACAAATAAAATCAAACTTACATACCTATTTACAGTTTATTTACACTAATTTACAGTTCTTTGTACCGAAGTAACTGAAAGAAAGAAAAAAAGAAAGAAAGAAAGATTTATTATTCCACACAGGTTACAAAAAATACAAAAACTAAAAAATAAATAATACAAAAAAAAAATATGAACCATAAATAAATACATATAAATACACTAGTGTGGAATAAACGGCTGTCCCTCAGCGTAATGCTGTCTGCGTGGTGGTGCAAAACAGACAGCGCTGGTTTTCAGGGACGGCCGGATAGTAGTTACATTGAAATGAAAAACGTCACGCTAACACAAGCAAACAAAGAGAAAGAAAACAAAAGAGAGAAAGAAAAAAAAAATATTACAAAAAACATAGGTATTAACAATCACAACTTCAGAACTTGTAAATATTATGGCACGTCCATGCCAACACAAGAGCGTTTTACCACCTTCCCTTCGCTTCCATTCAGTGAATGATCGAAATGAATGACGGAAAACAATGACACTTGCTTACTTACAAAATATATAGGACATGACGCGCGCTCGATCGAAACGGATATTTTGACATCCATCTGTCCGGGCTTTTTTAAAAATTCAGCCTATATTGCAGCCAGTAAACAAGTCGACCATTCGTAACAAAAATGCGCATTTGTGCAACTGCTCGATATGGAGTCCATTCCTTTCGATACACAAACGTGCACGTTTTAATTGATTGTCTTTCAACTTGTTCAATGTGTCTCTATCACTTTTCACAATACCAAAAGCGTCCACTATCGCACTGCGTAGTTCTTCGCGGGTTTGATACTCTCTGGTATAAACGAGTCTTTTAATTTCGGACCACAAATAAGTAAGCGCTGGGTTGCAGCCAAGATGGTCCCGCGTGTCGGCACTTGAGGATCACTGACTCCTCGTAGCCGTAACGCATTTAAGTGCTCCGGCTGGGAGTACAATCGCCTAGCCTCTTGTAGGTTGTGGTTAGCAATGGCATACAATTGTACCATTGCTAGATACTCCACGTTCGTATATTCGTACTGACGACTCATTTTACTCACTGACACACACGGTTACGCAACAGACGCCGGCGCTGTCACGAGGTTTACTGTGGAAGGCGCCTGTCCAAGGCGAGCCGCAGTGTCGGCGCGGCGGCGCTGCTAGGAGGATTCGGAGGGTACGCTGAGGTGGGGGCCGGGGGCGGCACACGCTTGCTCTGTGCCAGCGCATTGTTGAATGAAAACGAACTGTACCGTAACTATCGTTGTAAAACTTAAGTATTTAAGAGAGTGAGTCCCCTACAACGGGTTCTCATTTGTTGTCTAGAAACTAAATATTTTTTTTTTAGATTTCTAAAAAAAATGCGTTTGTTTTTCAAAGTAATGCTGCCAGTTGGTTCAAAAATTATTCCGAAAGCGAACCCTTGCGTACGGTGCGACGGTGATAAAATCAACGTGTATAGTTACCTACAGAATAAACAGTATGGATTTTTTTATGTTTCTATTTACCTAATAGTGACAGTATTGTGTTAAATCTAAGTTTATTTTTTCTATTTATTTATTAATCGTAAGTAGATAGTTTTAATAGTAAGTGATCGTAGGTATACAGGGTGTTACGTAAGGGTTATATCAACCCGAAGACAGTCCTATCACCTGGTCGACCAGAACCCATTTCGATATGTGTCAACCGCCAAACACGAAAAAGAAAATCATTCAGAAAAAAAAACCATTATTACCGAATAAAACACTCTTGTTTGAACAACACTAGCTAAAATCAGCTGATTCGGTCATTGACATCAAATAAGTAGTACAAAATAAAGCGCGCCTGTGAACAACCTTCTCTCTCTGTCCTGGTCTTTTATTATATTTGGTCTGTTTCGCATCAAGGTCGTGATCGACGCCGCCTCCTGCGCCGATTAAGCGCGCCTGTGAAAAATCTTCTCTCTCTCTGCTGGTTGAAACATTTGGTCTCTGTTTCGCATCAAGGTCGTGATCGACGCCGCCTCCCGCGCCGATTAAGCGCGCCTGTGAAAAATCTTCTCTCTCTCTGCTGGTTGAAACATTTGGTCTCTGTTTCGCATCAAGGTCGTGATCGACGCCGCCTCCCGCGCCGATTAAGCGCGCCTGTGAAAAATCTTCTCTCTCTCTCTCTGCTGGTTGAAACATTTGGTCTCTGTTTCGCATCAAGGTCGTGATCGACGCCGCCTCCCGCGCCGATTAAGCGCGCCTGTGAAAAATCTTCTCTCTCTCTGCTGGTTGAAACATTTGGTCTCTGTTTCGCATCAAGGTCGTGATCGACGCCGCCTCCCGCGCCGATTAAGCGCGCCTGTGAAAAATCTTCTCTCTCTCTGCTGGTTGAAACATTTGGTCTCTGTTTCGCATCAAGGTCGTGATCGACGCCGCCTCCCGCGCCGATTAAACGCGCCTGTGGAAAATCTTCTCTCTCTCTGCTGGTTGAAACATTTGGTCTCTGTTTCGCATCAAGGTCGTGAGCGACACTGCCTCCCATTGTCTTTTAGTAAGTACGTCAAGCACTAGTGTTGGGACACGTTTGTTTTGATTTGAAACAACGCATATAACTTTTTTTATGATGAACTTTTTTTTCTTGTTTCGCGGTCGAAACATATCAAAAGGCGTTCTGGGCGATCAGCTGATGGGCGTCTATTCGGGTTGATATAACCATTACGTAACATCCTGTATAATATACCTACATAGCATTCAATGTTGTTTGAAATTTTATTTCGATCGAAAAAAAAAATGTAAGTACTTATATAAAATCGTGTATCGCTTCACAGTACCTGCTTAGGTATTTTGACAATATTCAATCAATATTTAATGTATGTAATGAAAAAAATATTGTATGTAAATACCAATAAAATATTTATAATTTTACTGTAAAATATACCTACTGTTGAAAGAATATATGCGGCCATATTGAATTGTGAATGGCGCCATATTTGACATTTTAGCTTTCAATGTTGCAAATCTAATAATATTTTTGAATGTCATCATTATTGTGCCATGTGTTGTTATTATCATGATATTTACATAAAATAATATAACTAAGTATAACGAAATTCTAATCAGTTGTCCATTAGTTATTTCTTGTAGCTGTTTAAATAATATCTAAATTATCTATATAGATGTATACTACAGAAACCTTGCCGTAATATCGTAATAAAAATCTAATATGGCGTTAAAATCCGGGTAGTAATTTAAAATATGAGTAGACTCAAAATTTTATGCGAATAGAAAATATTTATCATAGTTCTTTTAAAACCATTGTTTAGTTATTATAATTAGGCACGTATTTGTGTAACCGACTATGGATACAGTTTATTGTACAATAAAAATGTAATTAGCGCTTGGTAATATTGAAAAACATCTCTTAGTCACTAGACTAGATAACGTTAGTAATAAATATTTTAATCTTATAAAGCATATCGTGTTAACTTAAAAAATGTTGACACAATCATGTACAATATTGTTACTATTGAATTCAAGAAGCTTAATAGTGTAGATGGTGACCCTAGCCAAGAGATGGCGCTACTGTTACACTGAATTCTATTTCGAAACGTAGATTTATCTAGATTCTGATTATACCGAAGTTTTCAAAATATTTTTTGCTTCGATTAAATCGTTCTTTAATTTGTACGAGGCGATAAAAGTTGGACGGTTTTTTTCATCTGTACCTACTTGATGTGAAAATATAGTCATCATTATTGATACGCCAATTTGGTCGGGCCAATTCTGATGGCGTACAGCGCATATCGACTACAATCGCGTAATTAGATGAAACTGTCCAAGTCGATTCTCGATATTTGTTACTACTCGTTGTTGAATTCACAGTAAGAGCTTCACCATTTCTCTGGTAGGAGCCTGAGTGTGTAAATTAGTACGTAAGTGCAAATTAAATTGACTGGGCAGAAGTTTACTTACCTACTGCGACGTCAGTGCAGCGTAGGTCTAGATAAACATTGTCGCTAAGAAAATTGAATTATTTAATAGATATTTTGGATATGCAATTAATAACAAAACGATAATTTAACTAAAGCGTATTATTACGTCAAACACAAAAATTTAAATGATTTTTTATTTTATTTTGTCTGTGCTACTTCTGCCTATTTTCAAATTAGAACGCGAGATTTGTGTCTGATATTATACAAATTGCAGTGGTTTATTAGAATGTAAATTAGAAACAAACAAGTAAATATGTCTACATATTATTACATCCATAATATACCTAATCAACTCGTTATGGTATTGTTTCTCTTCCCAATAAACTTACAATCTGCTAAACACTGCAATAGTTAAAATTTAGACGTAAAAAAATATAAGAATAATATACCTACTATAAAGAATCTCATAGTAGCTACAAAATATAACGTAATTATAATTATATCCATTTATTATCTAAAACAGTATTAATTACATAGATAATTAAAGAACGGCTTTATTGAAGATCATAGTATTTTTTTTAGTATAGGTACAAAGTGATATTCCAGAATGCAATATACTTATCATAGATTTATACCTACATTTTATTTTTAGGACACGTTTGCCTTATTCGTCTGATGAAAATATAGTCATCATTGTTGATACGCCTATTTGGTCGGGTCAAGTCTTGATTAGTTTTTTTATAAGTAATCTTATTGCAATGGGTGCTTGGTTACAAGGTCTTTTGAGTACAAACTATGTACAATTCAAACCCTTCTACCTCTCTCCATTAGAAGTGGAAAGTTTAAGTGTCTTTTACACATCTAGCAACAACAACACCTTTTGGCCTATGTGAACATAATTTTAAAGCCAATTATTACGTAGAGCTGTCAAGTGAAAATTAAAAACCAAAGGGCATATTATTTTATAATCATTATTAGACCGGTCAAGAAGTTTAATGAGTTTGGTTTAGAAGTTTAGAATTTTGCTTGCTGGTAGTTCGTTCGGTGTTTCATCTAAATATATTGTGTGTCTCAATGTTTAAAGGAATGTTACTGTCTTGATGAACAATCTAGATCAAAATTGCAGTTAATATGTATTAATTAATAGGTATTAATTAGGGATGTCTAATTATTTTATGAATAAGCACTAATATTTATAAGTACCTATATGTGTGAAATATTGTATGGACAATCAAAATTTTATGGAATACTGAAGTGTGTACGATTCGCTCCAAATTTTGTGACCGATCTGAACATAGCTACTAGCTACTACTATTGCTGTTATTTTTTTTTATTTATTCGTTTATTATCAGGCTACGTCAGAAAAGTTACAGATCTTATATTAACTTATTCTACGACCCATAGATACATACCTTAAAACTAAAAATACATGTAACTATATCTTATAATAGAACACTAAAGTGTATGTTGTTTACACGAGTGTCGTGTTACACATATTATTATGTACTTACATTCTTACTACTAATACATATCTTATGTATGAGACAGGTTTGGCTTTGGATACCCTGCCATTAAGATACGTAACAGGACTACGTAACAGGTATACTATAGGTTAATAAATAAAAAACTAAAATTACCTATACCTATTTTCCAATGTATTATAATTGAACATACCTTTACATGTTTCATTTTTTATTAAAATGTGTCTTCAGCTTATACCAAAAGAGTACTTCGCATGTTTTCACAGTTATGTTCAGACCGGCCATAAACTCAAGGATGTATAAACCATGGACATATTAAGTGGTTGGACATATAAAGTGTTACATTGATATGATTGGCTTTACAACGTCAGCAAGCCTCTAGTTGTCTTCACTTCCATAGCTTGCACTGTTATTTGTTAAGTGTTCTAGCAATAATGTTCTATTTGTATGCATTTTTCACTTTGGGAGATACCTAATCTATTTATTTACTCAAACAAAAAAAAAGTGACACCTACTTACAATAATTCGTGTCCTCCGAGTCATTGCTGATTGGGGACTACCTATATATTACCAGCAATCTGTATAATCCGGTATTCTATACAATGCCTAGGCATTCAAATCTAGGATTACTTACTACGAATTCTATTACGTATGTGCCGGTAATAAAAAGGATACATTATGAGTAGATATAATCTAGGTAGGTATATAAATCATATCTAATTATTGATAATAAAAATATTATAAGCTCCTACAGTTACTTCAAAGTGAAAAATACATTCGAATTTCAATTATGTAAACGTGTAGTAGACCTAAACAGATAAAGTATATCTCTGTATATGACGCCCCAAATAAAATGCCCTTAATGTAGAGAAACATAACCAATATTAAGCGAAAACAAATAGATATTATAATTTTATAAGTAAATCTACAAGTACATAGAGAAAATAAAGCCATAATAAACACCAAAAATAATATTTTTATGCAATTTATCTAGAAGCTATAATGTAAACTTTGAAAATGTACATAAAATGCATATACATAACATTAAACCGGTGCCAGATAATAATATAATGCCTATAATTGGTCTGGACCGATTACCGTACCGCTGACGCGTACCGTTTGGGTACTATTTGGGTGGGTAGCGTATCGCACGGTACCATTACCGCGTATCATTCGCCGTTTAATTGATTGCTTTGTCTATTGCTAATGTTCATGACGTCATCTGGCTTTGGTTTAATGTGTACCAAATTATTATATCGCACGTAAAAAAGTATATTGATTAGTCTGTTCTGATGATAATAAAAAAGTTTTTAAACAATAAAACATATTGTAATAAGTGTTGACATAAATGCTAAAGTCGTTCAGTGTTCTATAAATAATTAATATTAAGAGAATGTATAAAACAAGATTTTATTATTTTGTCGTCTGTTACTTTTTATTGTTACATGTATTTGACATAGACTAAAGGTAGAAGAAAACGCGCGAAACACCAAAGGAGTTCACTAATGCATAGCACTTTCTATTTTGTGAAACAGATAATAGATGGCGCTACTAGATGAGTAGAATCTCAACAGTTGTAGATGACTAGAATCTCAGCTTACTGTTGTGTGTGTAACAGCAGTCCAGATTAGGTACCGAAAATGATACCTACTACTCGGGCGCGATAAATGAATGGAGACGCGCTCGAATCACTTAGTCAAGTGGTACTGTAACTGTTCCCAACAACAAAAGCAACAACTGAAAATGGGACAGGTAGGTAAAGCCGCAGACGAAAGTTTGTTCAGGTATTTTTGAAGCACTGTTCACATTCATCGGACAAATCTCTTCGGACATCTCATAGGCGATAACTTAATCTACCAATAAGATTTTGTGATCGTCAAAATGGAGGGACCAGTTCTTGGATTTCTGTCACACATATATATATATGATTAATACCATTAATCTACTATTTGCTACCATTGCTATAACTTTAGCTACCTCTACATTACACAATATTTGAACAAACTTCTTGGGCCCTACATTATGATGTCAAGATGGAGGGACCAAACTGATGCATAGCTCCCTGGACTGTTCTACCTAGCTAGTATTTTAATACCTTAATCCTACCTTAGTAATATTCATTTTGATTAGCCGAAGCATTTATAGTTATAAAAATATCGAGTAATGCAAATTCACGTTCCCAAACAGACAGACAAACTGTGAAAACAGTTTTGTGGGACATAGTATTAAATTATAAGCACTAATATGTACTTATTAAATAAATAAATAAATAAATAAAATAATTGGTCCCTCCAAATTTTGAGCTAAAATCTAAAACTTGAAAGGAAAGACGGGTTCTGTCTATGGTTGTAATAAAAAATATAATTGGTATGATTAGTTATTTCAGTTTTATTTGCTTAATTATAATTATATTATACTATTAATCATCATGAGCATGATTAACATCATTTTAACTTCAAGACGAATTATAATATTAAACAATTATTTTAGAGCGTAATTTAGATTTTGGCTCATAAAAATAAACTATAAGGTAAGAAATGTTACATCATTTGAAGGTAGTAAATAGGTATTAAATATTCATCCTTACAAAATAGAAAAAAGTAGCCTACCTACTTGTCGCACTGAGTTATTAAACCGTCAATTTGGAGGGACCAATTTGCATTACTCGATATTTTTATAACGATAAATTTTTCGGTCAATCAACATGAATATTACTAAGGTAGGATTAAGGTATTAAAATACTAGCTAGGTAGAACAGTCCAGGGAGCTATGCATCAGTTTGGTCCCTCCACCTTGACATCATAATGTAGGGACCAAGAAGTTTGTTCAAATATATGCGTAATGTAGAGGTAGCTAAAGTTGTAGCAATGGTAGCAAATAGTAGATTAATGGTATTAATCATATATATATGTGTGACAGAAATCCAAGACTTGGTCCCTCCATTTTGACGATCACAAGATTTTTGTGACTAAGCGGACTTTAATTGGCTGATTTGAGAATCCGCTAATGAGAGTTCTGTCCGATATTTGGGGTATGTCCGATGAATGTGAACAGTGCTTGAACCTGTACAAAAACGCCGTTGATTGACGTAACAGCGCTTATGCCTTTTCGCCAACGAAACTAGCTACGTAAACTATCTGCGGTGGAACCAACAGCGTGTGTATTCAAATTCTTGGAAAACAATTCCATTTTTTCTTATCATCGAAATTTGAAACCTTTTTACTTTTAAATATCAAAGACATGTTTAAACAGTATTTGATTTGATTCTGATTTTTTTGTGACGGTGTGCAATCTGAATAATGTAGGTATATAAGTGTAACTAGTAGGCGCCCCGCGAGGAACCTACCTAACATTTTATGGTGATGAACTATCAAGTGCATGAACTGCATTGGAAATCTAATGAAAGTGCCAGAAAAGTTGTCATACATATTTTGAGAACTGTCCTTGCACAAGAATGTTAATTGTGCTACCTACCTACTTTTCAGAATGCGCGCCTATTTGTTCCACCTTCTGTAATCTGCAAATAAAATCTTGATAAATAAAAAATGGAATAATAGATTATTGAGAATTATTTGTTTAATTTGTTACCCTTTATCATAAGAAGCCTTTGACACATTTTAATTACCTGCTGGTACACAATATTTTCAAGTTCCTCTAGTCTAATATCTTCAGAATCTTTAAATTTGTAGTAAGATTTCGTTACTACTCGATTCGAATCTTTAGAATTTTGCGATGGACCTTTCTACAGCTCCAAATCATCTTAGAACTGTTTTATTTAACCACATATTGTTATAATAGCCATCCCGTATATTCACAAGGACATCATCGACAGATATTTACTTACGTTAGTATTTTTATTGGATTCGAGATCTTAGGCTAGTTGTCTTGGTCAATTAGCAGAACGTTCCTCCTGAAAAGGTAACACTCGCTGGTTCGATTCTGGTCTAAGCCTATCGCTTTGCGATTCATAATGATGTAAAATTGTTTGTGTTTTTATATTTATTTATCAATATATGTATCATTACAGGATAACCTAATTAATTAGATACTGTATATAGCATCCATATAAAGAAAACACACAATACTAATTAAATTATACGTTAATAACGTACGCACATGCTCGTACCTATAAGTGGTAGCCTTTATGACAAACCCTACCCCGGTGACATATCTTAACATAGTCGATTCCCGCCGTATGTATCCTTAGATCTTTAAAACTACACAACGGATTTTAATGCGGTTTTACCAATGTACCTATAGAGTGGTTATCGAGGAATATTTTAGTATATAATTTGTCAAGCGGGCGAAGCCGCGGGCGTCTGCTAGTTTATTATATGACCATAGTTATTAGATATGGTATCTGAAATATAAGGCATACCTACATGAGGCATTCCGGTAGTTATATTCCCAACCAATCATCATCCACTGTGCCTTTTCCCAACCTAGTTGGGGTCTGCTTTGCAGTCTAACTGCGATGCGGCTCAGCTCACCTTCATACTGACTTCCACAACCCATTGGCGATATCGAAGCTCTGTAGTTAGACCAGTAGGATTGAGTTGTACAGCTCCAAATACCCGTAACGAATGCCATTACAGATGTAGGTTCAGTTCGCGAGGCGTAACCGCGTAAGCTGAGCTTTACATTTGTGTGAGTCCACGTACGTGAACGTATATGTGCCGTTTTACACACAGCTTTTTTACTCTACTTTTCGTGATCACTCACACAAATGCAGAGCTCAGCTTAGAACTCGCGAACTGTAGGTAGGTAAGGTACACAACGTACCGAAAGGCTCAACTTGCTCTCAGAGGACCCTAACTCCGAAACATTTGTGGATCTCACAAATATTTCATTCGACCCGGGAATCGAAGAATCTCAATATGGCAGTCACATATGTGCACATGACACATTGGTACCACAGAGGTATTATGTTTACAATCACAGAACAGTAGAAGAGGTTAGAAAGGAAATAGTTCCTGATACTACAACGCGTGTCGCCGATTTTTTACCACTTATTTACTCCACTACAAGCAAGAAATGTATAATTTTACATCTGCTTGCGATGTCGTCGTCGTTTTTGTCTACAAACTACTAATAATAATTACAAACATCATGGTATTTTATAATTTTAAGGTTTTAGTACTTATCGGTGAAAAGAAACATATGGTTGACGTATGAGCGGCGTGCCGGCCTTGGCCTAATGGCCCTTAATCTAACCTCTTCTACTGTTCTGTGTTTACAACCATGATCACAAAATATATTCAACTTATGTCAATCATTGCTACTCTATGAATAAGAGATGGATAAGAAGGAATAATTTATAAGTAAAACAGAGATATAACACTTTCTGCATTCATTTTATTTGACACTTAAACTTACAATTAGAATTATCACAAATAAACAGTGAAAGTTACTGACGATTCACAGAATCTAATAAGAAATAACGTCAATCGGTTGATCTTTACAATTATTTTCGTAATCAACTTGACACTTAGTGACAAATTGCTAACTAAAGATGCTGACAGCAAATTAAAATAACACAAATCCTTAATTTACCATGAATTACATAATACATATTATTAAATTATCTTAATATTGTTTAGTTAGTTTCAGTAGTAAATTGACGAAATCCCAATTTTATCTGGTTTACTCTTTCAAAAATACAAGACAATGGATTGTTATAATGTATCTTTGAAACGTCGCACATTTATCGGAAAAACAATAATACTAGGCCAGTATACCGTCATCGATAAGGATGCCTAATCTGATCTGAACCTAGCCTTATATAGAATAGAGACAACAGTTACTATTTTACGTAGAAAACATAAAGCGAAATTCATAACGTCGTAACATCTATGTGACATGCGCAGTCTGGTATTTCGCAGTTATCGGACCAATGAGAATCGTTGGCAGAGCGCCAACTTTCATTGTTAGAGTAAGTTCAAAGGACACCTGGGTAATGCCGTGTTCAAGATGATGCAATATTTATATACATACAATAAAACGAGAACGTGAGATACGTTCTCGTTTTATTCTATGTATATCAATGTATTGAGATCCACTAACTTAACTTTTCACTAAAAAAATAGTGATTTTAGCTGCTCCCGTTCTTATTTATTGTTATTATAAAACCAATTTGGGAATCAAATAGGTAGATACATAATGCATATACAGCTAATACTATAAAGGTTTTAAGTAGGTAGTCTATTTGGGTCCAATTCTTGTTAACTACAAAACAATTATGCTGAATCATGGTGTTACAAGTATGACATAATGTATGTATTTTAACGAGGTAAGTTTATAATGTAGTGATAATTTTACATAATAATTATGAAATAAAACTAACAGAACTGTCATAACGAGTCATCCACACGCCCAAACACAGCTTTGAAACTAATTTTAAACCGAAGTTTTTAAACATTCGCGCCAATAAGTAAAAGCGGCAATTTTGTACAATTGCCGCGAATGTTTTTTCGCGTGTTCATTAATCTAATACCTTTACATAATTATAATCGATTGTAGTATTCTTTTTTACGCTAGGCAAGGGAACTACGTGAATAAGTATAAGATAAATATGAGGAAATAGTTAATATTAAGTTAATAGCAAGTGGACTATCGATACGTTTTACTATCTTATTATAATTTGTGAACTATATTTAAACATGGCTCCCAGAAAGTGAGAGGTATTCCAACAAAAAGTCCACCCACAATTTAGGGCATAATAATATTTTTACACTGTCACAACACAACCCACACAAGACTATTTTTATTTTTGCAAACGCCGAATCTCGTCCGGGCTTGGGTTTTTGCGGAGCTCGTGGCGGTAGCCTTTTAGGTTACCTCTGGCGCTGGGCAAACGCTCAAATTACAATACCGAACGTTTCCTTGTCCCGCACCGCGAACTAGTTCAGAGTAACTAGTTCTTCTATGCGGGAAAATTCGAGCATTACCTTGACATTGGCGAAATCATCGATGAATATCGATTGAGCCACGTTTTTAAAAAAGAATCTCGTCCTACATATCAACTAATAATATTTGGACTAGATGTGGCACCCAATACTGAAACTAAACAAAACGCAAAAACAAAAAAAAAACTGACGATTATTGGGAAACAAAATCAGATAGGTACTTTTGAATTACGTCATTATTTATTTGAATTAGAGGTCGCCTATTATGTTTTTCACGAGCGACAACATTTATTTGACTGATTTCCGGTCAAAATTCAATAAGACTAAAAACTAGACCTAACCTAACACATTATTATTGTAACTGAATGTTAAGAATGTCGTAAACATATCCAACGACAAATTTTATAAACTAACTAAAAACTGTTATACAGTAAATCATTGAAACGTCTAAATTAAAACTTACAACTTAATATCACTGTCACCAGAACTAAAAGGAACTAAAAGGGTGCAGAATCCACACGATCTTACTAACTTTGGGATGTGAAATTATAAACGTGATGCGTTTCTTTGTATGCATATGGGTGCACAAGTAAATTTCTGTCACAGGTAAAAGAAGAGATCTTATACTAGGCACTCCATGGATTCACCGTACGGACATAAAATTTAGCAAGATCCTAATAGTGGCGCTTTGGATATTCGTCCTAGTAAAGAGCTAAACGAAGCTTTAGTTCTAGGTCCCTTGGCCGTCGTTATAACCGGACTCTACTGTACTTATTTATACATTATGGCCCGTCCGTACAAAAAAAATTGGATCCATTATTAGTTATTTATTACGGACTCATTTTACGGATATTTTAATGACTGTATTTACGCAAAATAGTTCATTAGATCCAGTGTAGACTAACGGTCTTTCGACATAGCGTCCGTGTATATACATCGAGGTACTAAACTAAAATTTACTTGGACATGTATGCACAAAATATGAGTGGTGTGTTAACAAATCAATTATTCTTAGCCTATAGGTAACTCTAAATAACATGGAATTTAATAAATGCAAAATATTACAACTATTGTTGCTGTATTGGAAAAATTTACATTGGCCATCAAGAAAATGAATACACTAATGTCTCAGCTTGGATGGTCACAATACATACATTTTTCAGATAATGCCTATAAGTCACTTGCGTCTATAGCAACCCAATTTCGCACAATTCTATTTCAGTGATGTTACAGGTTATTTTAAAGTCATGGTGTGAAATTGTGTCATGATAAACGCAAGTGTGGTTCAACTCCTGTAGTGTTTTTTTTTCATTCTGACATGTCATTTTTAAATGTAGCACTCAATGTAAATGTACTTTCAGTGTACCTTTGGATCTTTATGGTTCAATTTCAGAAACAATATCTGCGCATCTTATCTCATTTGCAGATGTGTGCAAAGCCTTAGGTAATTTTTTTCATATTTAGAGTTACCATTTCTAAAAATGTTAAATATCATTTTTAATTACACCTACAATGTTACTAATGTGAATTTGTTGGAACTTAGTTAGATTTTAATACTATATCTGGCAATATTGTACACAAAGCTGGTATCCTTAGCCCTACTTTTTAAATTGCCCCTTTTATAACTACCTAATTTCTGTAAGTTATTTTAAAACAGAACAACTATACCATGCTTTAAGCTAGTAGTAGCTGTGATTAGATTTTTTTTTTACAATGGTAACACCAACTTGTAATTTAGATATTCTAATAACAAAAAATCATTATTTAATCCGTGTCGTATATCTATACCATAAAATTATAGAGTTCCTAATTTAAAGGCTGTTGTTATACAAAACTTCCAAAAAAATTGCGGGTTTTTTTTTAATCTACACGTCAAATGCATCATTTTTCCTTTACTTGTACATGGTTATTTCTCTGTCTAATAATCGAATGCGAGACATTATTTAATGCCATAATGAATGACCTTACCTATAATACTAATAATGATATTAATATACATTACATTAGATCTAACACTTCTGATATTAGCGCACAGTATTGAGAAATTAATTACAAATTAGCAGAAAATTTATGTTCTAGTCCTTTAATTGCAATACCAAGTGGTTAAACGCCAATCAAATAATAATGTGAGCAAGTTTTCTACATAAGTAGTGGGAATTTCAACTACTTGCAAATAACATCAAAAGTGCATTACACATAAATAATGCTAATTAAAAAACAGGCCAGCAAACAGACAGTCGTTCTGCTGTGACTAATAGACCTATTCTCTATGCTGCACCTGTTAGCCTATATTACTTTTTAGCTTTTGCCGAGTTCCCTTGTTTGGTAGGAGGTGTCCATCTCAAAGCAGACGGATCTACTGACAGGCGAGGCTTTTTGAAATGTGAACTTGCTAATTGTTCAGCAACAATTTTTGGTGTAACACATATAACGTGTTGTCCTTTCCAATACTTTACCATATTCATTGACTGCAATGTTGATATAATGTCTGTTTGGGATATACCCGTCATAGAACTCAGATCTTTAATACTTAATGTTCCTCTACTCACACTTAGCACTTCTAATAAAACATATGACCAGTATGACCTGTAACTAAGTTTGCCCAAGTCTGATAGTGGCTTTTCTGGGCTACCAACAGCATGCTCGAGTCTTGATAACTCGTAACTAAAAGCTATTAGGAGCTTACCATAGCCTTGTCTTTGAAATGGAGGTAAGGTTAATATGCAAGCGACATTATTTCCTTCAGGAGAATCTTTCTCTTTTGAAAAATAACCAACCAGATGTGCCCCATGTTTGTCCACTTCACATAATATGTAAAATAAGAATTGTTCGATGTCAAAATATAATGTTTTATGATCTAGAAACAATTTGGCAATTAAACAAAGGTTTTGACAGTAGATTTTGTGCTCTTTGCCGTCTGCCTCAAATATTGCTATTGTACCTTTCCTGTATATTTCACTTCCTTGAGGTTGTCGTGCTGTACATTCACTTAAATGGTATCGGTATGTTTTTTCCATTCTCATGTACTTTAGGCAATACTCACATATCCAAAGCTTTGATTGTTTTCCATATTCGTCTGGATAGGGACTGAAATACCATGTGTCTACTTCGTATTTGCCGAACTGAATCCGATCGATATATTTAACTTTAGTAATAGCTTCGTGTTCCTTTTCCAGTGCTGCAGTTGTGGGGTCCATCTCAGCGTACGACTTCTGTACATGATTAATTTCGTCATGTTTACGTTTTTGGTTTCTTGTTATTTTTCGGCCAGATTTGTCGGTAAGCACATGATCGCCGTTTACACTGTTTGATGACTGTTCACATAAGTCAAATCTGTCTGACATAACCCTGTGGCGGGATACCCATGCATCAAGTCTTCTATCATATCCAACATAATGTACGTAGTACTCATAGCAGCTTTCAGCGGCATTGTACCGCGTTTGTATTACCTCAGCCGGGTGCCATGAGTCATCCGATCGCCGTACCAAATAATGTTCTCCTATGTCAAGTGGCTGGTCCCGGACGGATTCCGAATCTTCATGATCTGTACTCCGACACTCAGGGTTCGGAAGTTCATTGTTCACGATAGGTTTTTCTAATTCTTTATCACCTTTTGCCATATTCAAACAGAAATCAACAATCGTATCACGCAATACCGCGCAACGCGATCTTTATATGTCGCCATAATACCAGAGATTATAGAAAAATCAAGCGCGCAAAAACGTGCTAATATAAAGGTGTGGTCATTAGAAAACGACAAAATATATATGTAAAATATCAACAATTATTGGTAAATAATTTCAGTTTTAAAATTTTAAGATTCTAAATTTATAAGATTTTAAAGAAGATTAGTAAACTATTCGTACCATAGACAGGTTGTAATGGTTTTTTAATAGATGTGTCGTTAATGATGCACACATAGATATCTGACGATAGTTGAACGTTACAACGTCATAACTGCCGAACGCGGAGGCCGATTGTGCCTCTTTGTCACTCGTTCCTCGCTCTCGCTTGCACTTCAAGCCTTAAATGGAACGCCTCAGAGCGAGGTAACGCCGCATGACGACATGTTTTTTCGTGCGTGCAGCCGGCTCCATCGAATTATAAGACGTTGTCACGTCAAAAACTGCGTCAAAATCCGTTGCTTGGTTTTAAAGACGTAAGCATACATAGGGACTAGGGACAGGCAGACAGCGGAAGCTACTTAGTTTTATACCATGTTAAGATTTAGGCCGGATTAGAACAAACTCAAAGTTACACTGATATTAAACTATCACGGTAATAATTATACTCCGACTAAAATCTGTAGGATATTATTTCTTCTATTCTACTTGAAATATAATAATTCAATTTTGTTGGCTAATACAGTAAGGATAAAAGCAGTGCGAGCACGGTTTGTCGACATATTGTCGGTTCACCTGTTTGCACCAATGATATCGCAGAAAATTACAAACAATATTAACTAGCAACATTTTCTGCAATATCATTGGTGCAATGGTGCAAGAAAATGGGGATAGGGGATAACTACCCTCAGTTATCTCCTATCACCTATATAATTTGCCTATACGCTATATAATTTGCCTTGTATCAAAAATAGCGTAGTGTGAAAGTGTTCATAGTAAATATGTGGTGTGCGATATTGTTGTGTTATATACTATAATGCAATTGATTATAGCGTTGTCTGAACAACGCTAATAGTTCTAAATACATTGCGCCATAAATTCTGCTGAATTTAAATGTATCAGCCTGATATCTGGAATAATGTTTCAATGTCATGTTGTCTGGGTGCCATGCATTAGTAAATTTTTACCCAAACAAGTTTTGTTGAGTATTGGTGGGCGGCCACGTCGCCGCGGACTAAATTCGTTCTTCTGTGTTGCTTTGACTGTGGTATTGGAAGTGCCTACTAGCATTTCCGACAAACAAACATGCTATCGTAGAACGTGTAAAAGATTTTTTGTAATTTTCTGCGATACAGTGGTTTAATAGGTCAATTTTATTTGAGAATTTTTGGCATGGCTTCACAGGCCTTTGTGCCAAATAGGTCGATTGAAATATATCGACATTGCCATGCTCGTGAAATTTGAATGAATGAACGAATGAACAAATAAGCTATACTTTTTATTGCTTTACGGTTGGTATTGGTAACAGTACGATATACTGACTGACTGAGTGACTCCGTCCGAGTGAGTGACATTTTGTCGCGTAATCGGCGAAACGGGCGAAACGTTTCTAAGTGAACAAAGTTAAACCGAGCAATTGGTAACAAATCTGCTCTTATCGCCAGCAGAGAGATATGAAAATAACATTTTTATCTAACAACTGTGCTTTTCACATATAGAAGTGTGATTGTGATGCTGATGTGTATTGATTACATCTAGACGTGGTAACCAGTGCAGTGAGTTAGGAAATTGAAGTTTCTGAAGCCACCCTTGTTTTTAGTGCTTTAATTCGGACAACGTTGAAGAAACATAAGAATGCAGGCGATTAAATGTGTAGTAGTTGGTGACGGGTAAGTTTTTATTAATTTTGAATGAGATTAATATAAAATTATTGATACTTACGGCAGTAAATTGTCTGACGTCATAGTTTAAATTGGATCTTCAAGTGAAGTTCGTTTGTACCGAATCTAGTGGTAGTTCCATGGCTATTGGCAGGAATTAATTTCCGTAATAGGTTTTTTTTATACAACTTACAATGTGCAAACGTAAATGTACAGAAACTAGGTAGGTACCAAACGATTATCAGTAAACTGACACTACTGCTAACCTGTCTAAAATGTTTGCATACAAACCTGGAGGTCTTTCAATGTTTATAACTTCACTGTTACGGATAATGCAGTATATGGAGACTTTCAGTTGATTTGAGCTTGATCCTGTGGTGTCCTGCCATTGAAAAGAGAAGTATAATAAAAATGATAATCCTTGCCTTGTCATGTCATGCAAGACCAGTTTAGTCTACTAGAGACTGTCCATGCAATTGGCAAAAGCAATTTCATGCTTGCCTAAATAAAATCCTCCGAAAATCAAGAATTCTTAATACTTTTTATTAAATTCATTCTGCCATTTTGGACATACCAAACCCATTATATGTTGGCGTGGTGACGGCAATAGGCTTGCCCCCCGTGGAACTAAAGATACTGCCAAATTGTGGGTGTGTTATACACCTCTGCCTAACCCTTCAGGGATATAGGTGTGATATGTGTCTGTCTGTCTAAAATCAAGACAGGCTAATTACATTTCGTCCTGGAGTGAAGTTCTGAGGCAATACTTGTTTCGTATGGGTATAATATACCAATTACAAACTTACTATAGGTATTTAAACTATCATGGTGAACATTACAATTGGAATTATAGGGATATTTACTATGTACCGTTGGTTTTAGTTTTAGATATTTAGGCACTGTTGCACATGCCATGATCATGGAATAACTCAGATAATGGCACTTGCAACAGCATGGAAATATCGGAAACTCAAACCAATATGGCATGGTAAAAATCCCTATAATTTCAATAGTATGTAATACAAAATTTTTTATTAGATTGAAAACAGAAATGGTTGTGGAATAATTTATATTATTAAAAATACTTCTTGAAGACTAGGGTAAGGTGTGGTAACTTTTTGACCAAGCGAGTGAAGTGTTCTGGACTAGCAACCACAGTTTTCATCCGATCTTCACGAAACTTGGCACTACACTAAAAAAATTTGTGTATTTTTCATAGTTAGCTTTTTTTGATTGGGAGAAAACAGCTCAAATAATGTTTTTAATGTTTTTCCGGGCTTGCGGCCCCATTTATTATTATATATAAACTTGGGACAAGTGTTTCTTTACTTTAAACTTTGGTTTCCTCGTAAGTATTTTTTTAAGGGGAAGTGAGGGGAATATTTAAAAAAATGATTTTAATGTTCGCAAGGTCTACGGTTCAACCAAAGGGCAACCACTAGTTGTACTATGCATCCTAATCTTCATCTACAATATCACTGATCTGAGACTTCTAGGTTTAAGTAATATCAGATTACTAATTAGTAACATGAGCCACTGTGATATATTCCATTGTAATATGAGTCTAGGTATATCTGTTTGTAATACCTTATCTATAGGTATCTATACTAATATAAAAAGGTAGTATTTGATTGTCTGTTTGTATTAAACTAGTATGGTGTCTTGCGCGGTGCTTCGCGCCGCACCATGCCATAGGTTTTGGCCTATAACTTTTGACCCCTTAGGGCTGGGTCAAATTTTCGATTTTTTGGCTTGCCTCCAGATCGAGGGCTATCAATAGAGGGGTCAACCACCATTGGAGCATAAGCAGTTCTCGAGAGCTAAGGGGGGACAAAAATTACCATCCCCATTTCTATATATAGATAGGCTCCGAAACTGTCACTACATTATCCCTGAGCGCTACTTTATCCCGGTAATGTGTTCCCGTGGGTATAAGAAAACTATATCATGCATCATGATGATGCGTGTGTGTCATCTCTTTCTATCTACTTATATGAAAGGGAAATACTTAATTTTGTTCATCTTTTGTGTTCTTATCACAATGAGCCAAAGTGGCCATGATAGGATCTTACTTGGTTAGGTTAGGTTAGGTTAGGTTAGGTTAGGTTAGCCATTGGTAAATCATCAAAATCCATTGTGTAGTTTTAAAGATCTAAGCATACATACAACGAAAGCGACATTGTTTTATACTATGTTATGACTAGCTGTCGCCGCGGCTCCGCCCACGTAATATAGTTTTCTCGATTCCGGTTCATGTGGGAACACATTACCGTGGTAAAAAGTAGCCTATGTTACTCAGGGATAATGTAGCTGCATATCAGTGAAAGAATTTTCAAAATCGGTTCAGTAATTAAGGAGTCTATTTGCTTCAAGTAACAAACATCAAATCTTTCCTCTTTAAAATATTAGTATAGAAGTATAGACAAACATACTTACATAACTTTTTATATAATATTAGTATGGATAGGTTTGTCTCTAATTGCAAAGATTAAACTGTAAAGTTTGGTGCACTGATCAGAAAGACTATAGGTAACTACATCTTAAGAAGTTATTTTCAAAGTATTTCAGAGGTAGTCTATAATTAGTTGTTAACACCAAAGTTTCCTTAATTTCAAGTTGTTGGCTTTTTTACATTTCAAATTATGTAGCAACATTTAGAGAATAGTTACAGATTCTCGCACCTGTAGCATTGCTGAATAGACTGCTGTCCGTTGATAATTTTCGACCAATGATGTGGTTCAAGAGATCGTTCTTTCAGCTTTTTCATTGGTTCAAAATGTCGAGAGAACAAAACTTTATGTCTGGCAGTATCATTTCGAAATAAATATGATTACATCATTGTTGGTCCTAGTTACGTCCAAATAGTGAGGGCACAAATTAAAAAGTTAAATATATACCGTGTCTATGACAGTTGCCGCAATTATAGTCAGTTTCGCGACTAGTTAAGTGTTAATTAACGTAACTAATATTAATATGATGAGGTTTAATTCATACTTTCCTTCACCGTATCTGAACATTAGGAGCAAAACGAAAGTGAAAGTAACCAAATTGTGATGATATAAGATAGAACCAGCTACTGAGAAGGTATTGTAATGTTCTCTATTGCCGGTCCATTGCCAGGTACACTCTCGGAAAAATCCCCTGTGGCTCTCAATTTACTCTATGGTAAAACAATGGTAAATATGATGTTTAATTTTTAAAAATAATAGCATAAATTTCGCTTCAAACAAGACGTTATAAACGTCGTCATATGTTTCACCTCTACACGAGGCATTATGAAGACTGTCTCAAAGTGAACAGCTCTTTGAGCTCTTTGGCTGTTCTCTTTGAGACAGTCTTGATCAGACGAGTCACCATTCAGTATCACTGTATGGTGTTCAGACGTCCCATTTGAGTAGACTGTCTCACTCTTTTAGCGGCAATAGATTCGCAACCTATTACGTGAGACCGGCAAAGTTGCTCGCGAAAAGTGGGGGAATAATTTGCTTCCGTTTATCCTTTCAGGCAGACGTAACTGATGTTTTGTAACTATCTTTGAGAATCGAATGTTATTCTTGCTTTGATGTTGCTGCGAAAACAGTATTTGTGTCGTAACCGATTAAAACAAGAGTTGACAGTCCTTTCGTACTGTATGAAAGGACTGTTTTAGTGCATACTCACGTCTAGTTTAGTTTCAGTTGGTAGGTATACCGCCGACACACCCACAGTCACCCACTCTGTCCTTGACTTGTGGGTCAGGGCAACATTAGAGGAAGCGAAGACATCCTTCAATGTGTTTACCTCCTCGCTATTCTGCCTTCAATCTTGTAGCATTGTTAAAGCTTTGAAATTTATTAGAAAAGGAGCTCTGTCTTCCTCATCAGCACACGCCGCACCTGCTGACACATCACAAATGGAAGAGGCTCTGCCAAATATATCCAAGGTTCCCGGAGACGGTGATTATTATTTCCAACAGGGACGCCGGCAGCCGGACGGACGACCCACCCGCGACTTTTGCGGGCCATTTCGTCCATTTCCCCAGTGGAGACGGTGATAGATAGGCCCCCAATAAGCGTAGGACCGACGGAGTGGCTGACGAAATGGGGACGTAATTAACACCTGTCTCCTTCTTTGGGGATACAGACTTGATTTTATGCGTGAAAAATAAGTTTGTTTGGGTTATCCAACAAAATCACATTGGCAGACTTGGAATCTTAGGCCGATACCTCACCGAGACGCCATGGCGACGTCGCCAGTCGGTCGCCAACTAGTTCTCATTGAGATATATGACGGCTAAGAATTATTAATGTTAATTACGTAAGTACTTAACACAAATTAATAGCTTAGGTAGTTTAAAATGTAAATGTTTAGTATAAAATGCTGATATCCGTGCATTAGGCCGATACCTCACCGAGACGCCATGGCGACGTGGCCAGCGACGTCGCCAACTAGTTCTCATTGAGATATATGACACTTGGCGACCGACTGGCGACGTTGCCAGTCGGTCGCCAAGTGAGTTAGCCGTCATATATCTCAATGACAACTAGTTGGCGACCGACTGGCGACGTCGCCATGGCGTCTCGGTGAGGTATCGGCCTTTACGGTAACTTAAATATGGATGCAACTACATTCAGCTTTAGTTTTATTATGAACAGAATAATGCAAGTAATTCCACATTTAGAATTAACACAGAATTATATATTATGATTCACGTACCTTGGTAGTAATCATGATAAAAATATAGCATGAAGTGTTATCAAACTCGTTTAACTGTTACTATCGGTAATCAGTAGTTGTATAATTGATAACTAATGATAACGATAAAAGTTTTCACGTTTGTTTTTTTTGTTGCGTTTCTACTTCCATGAGATGTTTGAAAACTACGGACGGACAAATATTGATATATTTGTCCGTCCGTAGTTCATACTCGATTTTTGGCACTTGGTCGAACCTATAATAACACATGATGAACAAACACACTTGTACGGTATTCCACACTTTATTTGATTTATTTTCACCGACCGGTTTCGCTTTTCAGCATTATCAAAGGTGTTTTACTTCACTGAATAGAACTGTGGATTAAGTAAGTCTGTGGTATCATAGCAGTCGAACGGATGGTTGTACGTCTTATACGCATACTCATAGGTATGTATTGTAATTAACTGCAATATTATTGCTGTCATTCGAAGTAATGAATGTCTTTATTGCTAACTTTATTATCAACTGTGCCCGCGACTCCGCCCGCGTAATTCACATTGCACGGTTTTATACATGATCTTATTTGTTATATGTTTATTTTGATTGTGGTTGTTTTTTTGTCGCATATAGGGTCGCCCGTATTATTAATTATACTCGGGAACGACTTCAGTTACTAGCGAAAAGCCGCAATCGTACATTTTACCGCAATTTACATAAAGCACACGAGGATCATGATTTCGCTCTTTGTATCCTCAATTTATCCTATAATAGTTTCACTAACAACTCAAACTGCAGTTAATATAAACCTATTATCCAGTTGTAATCACATCTGTAACTCCTAATCGTATCCGAACAATGGAAAACCCGCATCATGGGTACTACTATAACCATATGTAATCAAATCTGCTTAAACTTGGCAACAGCAAGCGGATATTTACTTTACCCTTTGACTTTTATTGAATGATTGATTCTGATCGATTCTATTCTTCTTTAGAATCTATTTAATGTTGTCTGTACACATACAAGCCCTAAAGAAGTAATTTTACATCGGCTTTTGGTGAAATAGGTATCTCAGTATAGTTGAATTTCATCCGGATACAATAAAAATTTGCATTGTATTTCATAAAATTGCTAAGGTTATGTGCCTGCGGCCGTCGAAAATCGTAAAAGTGTGGAGAAGGTTTTTTGTTGCCGTGTATGTATTTCATATTACAGTCGTTAAACAAAATGCGTATCCCCTTTTTTCTGTGGAGTTAAATCTCTTTTCTGTCTCGGTTCAATAGCAACGTATTGTGTGCAAGTAGGTGTTCCATTAAAAATATCTGTCAATCCATCTTTCAAATTATTTATTTGCGAATATGGTTTAAGAAGAGATTTTGCGACGATTGTGCCACATTTTCACGACATTGCCACGGCATTCAAATAATTTGGAATGCGTAATATGCTAACCTAGCAGGTGATTACATATTTGAGCCGTTTGGGGTTGAGACACTGGGGTCATGGGGTCCGAGTGCTCGCCGCCTTTATAGAGATATTGCTAAACGCTTAATCAATGCTTCTCAGGACCAGAAGGTTGGCTATTTTCTGGCCCAAAGAATAACTATCGCCATCCAGCGTGGCAACACAGCCAGCATTCTGGGAACCTTCCCAGTCGGCAATGACGCGGAGGATTTTTTAAACGAAATTATATAATGTAAATATTTTCAGCATATAATTAGGTAAGTATATTGTAATTCTTATTGTAAATAAATTTAATTTTGGAACAACATTTGTAAATTTTTAAACAAAAACATGAACATTACCTACACATAACAGTATTAATATAATTTAGAAATGTGCTAAAACTATACACGACATTACTTAAACAATAAAATAAACACGTCATATTATAAAATTGAACAACAATAGAGTTCAAATCATGTCATATCAATACTAAACTATACCACAGAATAGGGAATAGTACTTACATACAGAACTTGCACTCCGACGTTAATTAAAGCACATTCTTTTGTTTACAGAGAACATCATTCGAACGTTAGGGTTTTCAGCAATGTAAAATACATGCCTGCATAATTTGATCAATCATTATGACGTTAAGGGCCCAGGCCGCGCACGGATAAAGTCGATTTTGAGCGACAGCAGCGCTATTGTTGCCCGAATCATCCGATGGGCGGGTGAATGACCCAGAGAGCGCGATTTTGAAAATGTTTTGCGACAAACGTTCCACGTTGAGTTATTGTTATTGAAGTTGAATATTTACAGCATAACAAAAATGTTGAATTATTGGAAATAAACGACTGCCTATTTGTAAAATATTCCAAGAGTAGTTTTCGTTATAAAATGATCCTAATTACTAGATAAATAAATAAGAGTAGTTTGAGACACAATTTTTATGATTTTCTATTTATAATAAACAATCAAGAGCAGGTCCGGACTGACCTTTTTGTATTCTACTTACCTAAAATTCCAACTACGAGTACCTATGTATTTATTTGTAATTTTACTACCAAAGTTTATTCTTATTTCGTAAAATTTTCATTCAATAAAATAATTGCAAATTCAGTAGGAAGTACGGTCGAAATAACATCACGCCTTTCCTCGCTAGTGTTTATATCTACGCAAGGAAATGTGCCTATTGCGTAAACTCAAATACTTTTTGCTTACGATCACCTCGCAATCTAAAAAATCTTCTAGGGTTGTACAAAAAATTGTCAATAAATGAAACACAAGTATAAAAATGGTTCATATAATTAAAAGTAAACAAAATATGAGTCGCCACCTAAAAAGCGTGCTAGGGTTGTACAAAAATTAGTTATAAACAAACATGAAATTTATAAATTATTCATATACTTAATTAAACGAAAGTAAACAATAACAAAATATGAGTTTAAGAGTTTCTAATGTTTTTTTCATTTTAATGATTACTGATCAAATTCTGATTTCTACTAATTTGATGATAAAATCAATTGCTATTGCAAAACCTATCAGAATGAAAATGTTACCAGCTGCCCGATTCACGTAATAAAAACCGTAGCGTAGTGACTTAAAAATGTCACTTCGCACACTTTTTAACCGACTTCAAAAAAGAAGAAGATTCTCAATTCGCTGTATTTTTTGAACCGATTTTGATGATTTTTTTTTTTATTTGAAAGCTGGTGATCCCGTGTGGTCACATTTTAATTTCATTAGGATCGGACCTTGGGTTTACACCAGGTAACTCTTCAAAATCGTATAGGAATTGTATAGAAATTGAGCTATTGGAAGATTTATGACAATCCAAGACTAGATAAGTAAGTGCGTTAAAAACAGAAAACCAAAAGGCGATTTCTAAGTTTCTAAGTTAAAACGACTTTTGAACTGGCGTGTTTACGTGAATCGACCGGCTGGGTAGTTAAGTAACCTCAGTCTCTTTCAAAATCATTAGACGTTCTTCTCTTTCAAAACACGTAAAGCTCTTTCTTTCCTCTCTTTCATAGCCTCTATGACATTGGGCGGGTCACGAATAGGCATGCTTCGTGACTGCCGAGGATCAACTAATTCTGGAAGGAGGCAATCGTAATAAAATCTAACTAATTTCATCTCCATTTTCTCCTTCCAAAATTTGTCGTCCTTTTCTATAATATAAACTTTCATAGGTACAGTAGCACCAAACCAGATGCCAAGCATGCAAACGTTTCTTTTAGTTATATGTAGCTGTCCCTGAATTTGGAAATACCAGTAATGATTTTTATTTATGACATAACCCTTGGAAGCCTTGTCCTTAACCCAAAAGGTATGTTTGGCCATTGCTTCATCAAGAGTCATGCCAGCTAAAGAATGTGGGCACTTAATTTCAATTAAACCGTTTGCATAAATGCCATCTGGTGTAGTACCAAGAAATTCATATTGATCGTCGACGAACAAACCGCAACCTTGTATACTAATATTCTCTTGAATTTCTAACTGTCTAATTGCAGTTTCTTCGTTTTCGATACCGTACCGTACAGCAGGCAAACTGGAGATATTACTACCATAAACGATTTTACAAACAAGAGCAGCACAACTTGTGCTCTCTCGTTTTTTACAAACTTCCCCGAACGATGATGAGGTTAGTAATTTTCTCCTTGTACTCATCCACTCAGCACTACTTCTTTGCTAATGGGTCGACCTTTCAAGCTCCTCTCTTTCAGCACAAGACAACTTTTTAACAATTCTGGACTCAGATCAGGTTTTTCGCAGTTTGGTCCATAGTGAGCGTCTTTCGATACAGCGCTGTGGCTTTTTTTCAATCTTAACTTAGGTTTAGCAATTAAACGGTTTCTACGATTACTATTTTCCACTTTCGCGATCAAAGGATTAGGACTAGATTTAAATATGACTTCATGAGTTTTACTATGAATCGATCCCGTATTAAAAGACACAACAGCAGCTGCGCATCGGCCCGCATAAGAACCACGGGAAGAATAATTTACACGCTTACCCCCAACTAATTTGGCAATTACTCCGTTAAAACTTTCAACTATATTACTTGTGCAATTATGAATTAAACTTCTAGAATGATATGACAGTCTTTTACTTAAAATTTCTACCGCGTCCATTAATCCGCATCCAACAATTGCTGGAAGTAACCCAACAGGTTTATATTCGTCGAGTGTCAGGTCTACAAAAATACTACTACAAAAATAATAAAAATAGGCCCCGATTGCTAAATACGCTATATTACAATGGTGTTGTTATTTATTTTTATTACACATTTTCATTTTTTAATCTGTCGGGTTTTAACATTTTTATTGTTTATTTATTTATATTCATAACTGACGAAGACAAATATAAAAGTGCAAAAGAATTCATACAATATTATGTTCGTGATGAACAGAAATTATAAATTTCCTTTACGCTATACGTATTGGTTTTTTATGGCGTCACTTATTCTATGTCACTCGGGCTTAGAAGACAATTCTAATGATACTAAAAACATTAAAATCGGTTCAATAATTTTGAACTTATCGTGCCACAAAGATATATTACTTAGTATACATACATACATACGTACACCAGTCGCGTAAAAGATAATATTTTACAAAAAAAATTCTTGATTTTGGTAAAATACGAGATTTGAACGTGAATTTTCTTTTGAGAAAGTAATTGAGAAGTATGTGTTTGTCTCACAATGAAAATAATAAATATTGCAAAAAAAAACTGTAGGTACTGAGATTTTGTCTTCGCCCATCACTAGCTAGTTTGTTTATTTATGTAACAAGTCTACAAGAATTACGTATAACAACTTACCTCTATACAGCGCGTAGCAGTGTTGCTCGGAGTCTCGGCCTGAAGGTTTTCTTCATTTTCAGTACTGGAAATATTATTCATCAATATCCACTTTTTATTTATTTTGTAATTTTTGTACAACCCTACGCCAGGCACGGCGCGCGCGCGCCCGTGCAATTTCTGATAGGAAACATACCTACTTCCACATATTTAGACATGATGAACATGAAAACTAATAATACTGTAACTAATAATAGTGTAAGCAAACTCATTGCTTTGAAATACATAAATATATGAAAACTAATACTATATTATGTAATAAAATTTATTATTATGAAAATTGTTCCTATAGAAATTGACTTTATTACTTATATAGATATTGAAATTACGTAATTATTACCTACTGGACATTGTAATTTTTCTTCTTAGACTGACATACCTAATTGTGTACCTATCTAATTACATGTCAAATCAATATTTACATGCTGTTGTAGGTATATGTCTGAATCAGGCGATCTAAATCATTGTACCTATTTGCTTTGTAATGTACCTACCCTGTTCAAAATGCAAATAGATTATATTATTATTACTACTAAGACATGATAAGCATACACACAAATAAAAGTAATAAAACTAGGATTTTTACTTGACACTAACACAAATCTAGTAAATTTTTTCTAGGTATTTAGGACAAGACGTAGTCAAGTAGGCAGGTAAATAAATAAGTAGGGAGGAACTTACATTTTATTCCGAGATCTTTTGGCTTTCACGTTTTTATAATGCGTACTAAATTTTCTTTTCGCTGGCATGGCACTCAGCAAATTATCCTGCGAAAAGAGACCCTCGATTACCAATTACGTTTATGATACCTATTGCCTTTATCATGTTGAAAAATCTATGTATGTCGTGCAGAGAACTGTATACCCCGCCAGTTCATATCTCGAGAAAATAAGGTGGGCAGGGCTTTGATTGTTTCAAGCCTGAATTGATACCTACTTTACAAGGTTCATAAAATGACCTACGCAACAAAGTAAATAATTTTGTATTTCTTACGATTTATATCTAGTTCCATCATGGTTTTCTTTCAGACTTTCATTATATCGGTACTTTCTATTTACTGAAAGTAAATTAGTTATAAAAATATTGTACTTACAGTTTTTCACAAAAAACACAAATTCACAACACGTAATTTTGCTGTAGCATCCGACACGCGTGGAGTCACTTTGAAATTCTATGGCGCACTGGCGATTAGTTGCGACGATCGTTCTATCGGGACGCGTTTGAATTTGCATACATTTTTCTATGGAGAATTTACGTAAAACATATCTAGATTTTAGGGCTTTAAAAGGGGAAGTCTTTGTTTGTAAAGGTACAAAAAAAAGTACATGGTTATATTTATTGGCTTTTTCAGTGTTCAAAAAGTGTTTCTTTTTATCAATTTGTGTTGATTTATTGGGTTAAATCTGAAAAATACGAAGGCAGGTTTTCGAATTTTTTCTCAATTTTGTGCGTTTGTTGACGTTTATTATATAACAACTACAGGGTTTTAAGAGTTAAAATTAGCACTAACATCATTTTTGGTCTTTCATTTTAATATATACAAATTATCGTTGTTATTAATCATATGTAAATAGGTTAAATATGAAAAATCGTAACACTCTTTTCGGTGATTTTCACGATCTGGGCCCTTAATGCCTCAATATCAACTCTATGGTCAATGCCGTGTCACAAACAAGAGACAACACTTAATGACTTACAACTTCAGGTTGTAGCTGACGTCACGTATTTTTTGCGATCGTTAGGCGACTGACATAGCCCTGACTATACTTGAATTTATTAAAGTCATGTCAATTAAAAATTATCACATTTAATCACGCCTGATTCCCCAAAAGGGGTAAGCAAAAGCATCTTTGTTCGCCCACTTTTGCCAGTTTCTTTGCTGGTATAGGTATAGTAGGTGGCGAACCTATTGCCGCTAACAGAACACTATTATGTTTGCCAGAGACTATTCCGTTGATCGGCAGGTGGCCCACTTGCAGGCGAGGTTGGCTTGGAACTGTAAGTTCTTGATGAGACCACTATGCACGGCATTAAATCTTAATTAAACCTAACTAACTAATTTAGGTATGTTCTATTCCACTCTGATTATTAAATTGGCTCTTGGGTTATTGAGAGTGCTAGCACGCCTCTTTTATGTAATTTCAAAGGAGGTAGGTTAATGTAATTTGTACGCCTCGATCTTGTCAATTTACGTTTATTGATATACCAACTACGGTAGGTATTATAATCGTGAAGAGGTTGTATCGATTTCTACTTCTTTCTACAAGTTCGTGATAATACATGTTTTGTTTTACCAGTATATTGAGAAATAGAAGCTTCACAGAGACATGGAAGGTATCGCATAACAAAACGTCTACCAATTCCACTAGTAAAGATAAAGACTACTGGCTGGATGTTTTGACTGCAATCCCCAGGAAAATGGCAGTTTTTATTTTGTACACACACAAACAAATCTCGCCAGTCATTGCACTGTTGGTACCATGATATATGTTGATAACGCCCCGTTCGCAAGACATTTGACTGGCATAGCGTTTTTCAGTATGTGCAGGCATTGACCATAGAAATGTTAGCACTATTATTTGTAAAGACAAAGTTTAAAATTAGGACATGTCGTCTGGTTTATTCGTGAAGGCAATAGTGAAGCGCACGTGCGTGCTAAATAAAACGTACGTAACCTTGCTCTCCCCACGTCCTACAGGAACCGGTCGATCCGCATATACCGGAATTTACAATACCACAGTAGTAGACCCAGTGAACTGAGAACCCTCAACTCTCCCGAGAACAAGTCTAACTAATGTTCAAAGACAAGAAGTAAATGGGTCAAGAAATCTGGTTTGCGATTGTGTTTCATTTCTCTTACCCAAAGATTTTATTAGCCTTGTATGAAAATCCGCTTTAATATTTATAATTCTTGCCCTGAGAATAACTTCAGTTATATAAAGCTTATCTAAACGTGTGGATTGCCAGTTGCCACAGACCGTTTCTTTTTTTATGTTTGTTTATTTTGCAATATCAAATACGCGTGGGCAGTCTCAATTCTCAAGGCTGATGCTGCGATTTATAAACGAGTGAACTCTAATTCGATCAAAATAAACAGCTGTTTGTTTCTGTACTATTTATAAAAAAATGTACATGAACGTATAATACTATGTAAAATGTAAATACATATAAGTATTTACAACAAATAAAAATGGAACCTTGGATTGCAAAAGCTTCTCAGGGACTTATTTTACGGAGCAGCCACGATAAATGTTCAACAAACCGTTACAATAGACGACCCACTTCCCCTAACAAAGCCTTTCGGCTCGGTCGAGCCCGACCCTAGGCCGCTCAACGTGTAAGTAATTACAGCTCTGCCCTAATTCCTGGTGTTTCTCTGATCCCGGCTACTGACTCGACTGACCTGTTTGCTTTCAGGGACATATAATATCTGTTGGAACGTAAAACAGGGGAATGACATGACTCAATGAGTTTTACTAACGAGGTAAATTGAATTGGTCCAATACAAATTCAAACATCCAAACTTCAATCTCGCAGATTTTGAATTGATTTCTTACTGCTTCTTTGAATGGACAGCAGACACTCCTTGATTTAGTGTCATAATAACATTAATATTAATTAGAATGGAATATTGCAACACTTCTACGATAAAGATTGATTGCATAAATAGTTTTGCAATTACACAAGTTAACAGCACAATTGATATACTCGTTTTGTGTACGAACAATGGGGTCAAAATAATTACACTATAAATACTCGTGAAGAATTAGAAGTGAGTGTGACTCAATACTATAAAGTATTTTGCTGACGCATCGAATTCGTTATAAAAAATTATTGCCTTGCGTAATGCCTCCTTGTTTTGAACAGATTTGGAACTATATTTACCTCATGGCTATTTATATGACAATATATACGAAGCAAGAGCGGTTCGGTAAAGTTGTGTGAATTCATACGTTTGTGCCGAAGTCTAGATGTTTGCTATGTATAATATGTATGTATTTACAAAAAAATGTATATAAGTATTTATATTAGTTTATCTAGTACTCATAGCACAAGCTCTGATTAGTTTGAAACTAGATGGCGTTGTGTGAATTATCCTAACATATTAAAAAAAATCATTCCACTAGCCTCGAAGTGTATAAGTCCCCATAGTTTCAACCCAGCAACAGTTTTAATGTATCCTAATTGTTTCCTATTGTTCTTTCATAAAATGTTGTATTTTAACACATTAGCATGTACACGTTCTAAGTACAACGTTCATTGACGTGTAGATTTAGCGGCAAAACAGAGCCCTTTGTTTTGTAACCACATTCGATATCATATTGAATCGTAATTACTGCACGTGCGAGCTTATTCGCCTACTGATTGTCAATACCTAGCTGTATAATAACTAACAACAGTCCTCATTTTTTTCATCACTGATGCTATCTGATATTTTTTTTGCCAACACTTCTACAGAAATAACCTCTCATATTGTAGTTTGATATTCACCTACCCAGGCCGGTCTTAGGGTGGGTGACCATTTCTTAATATCATACAAACATCTATGGCAGTCGTTAGGGGTAGTTGGACCCTAAAACAAAAATCCGCACAGTCTAACTCAAACTAAACTTCGATATCGCCCATGGGTTGTGGAGGTCAGATGGCAGTCACTTCACGGAAAATATAGAAGTTCAACCAATTGCAGTTAGACTGAAAAGGCTCGTTGGATGATGATTGTGGTTTAAAATTGTTTGTAATCTGGTCTCAAAATATTGAAATCCTTTTGATAATAACTTAAAAATTTCAAGCAACATTTGTGTACATAGTTTTTTGTTACTGCATTGTGACACGCTCACGTTATTTAGCACCAACTACTTCTGGAAATATTCACGCACTACTTTCAAAATATCTTATTGTAACCTATGTGGTAATTTTCAAATTTGCAATTTTGTTAATAGGCTTGTCTCATAACCATTAAGTCTTTTTTTAGGGTACCGTACCCAAAGGGTAAATCGGGTATCCTATTACTAAGACTCCGCTGTCTCTTCCTCCGTCCGTCTATCACCAGACTGTATCTTGGGAACCCTGACAGTCAGAAATTTTCACAGGTGATGTATTTCTGTTGACGCTATAACAACAAATACTAAAAATCAGAATATAATAAATATTTAAGGGGGCTCCCACGTGATTTTTTTGCCGTTTTGGTACATAAGAATTTCGACGAACCGTAGTACACCCAACACTTTGTTCACGAGACCGACTCGCACTTGGCCGGTTTTTAATAACCGTTTTTACCTCCACTACCGGGCGTCCCAAATACGTCCTTAACCCTAGTTGGTCCCTGGGGTCTAATTAATATATTATATATTCTATAATGGTAGCAGAGGTCCGTGGATCGTAACCACGCTCTGCTACCATTATATATAATGATATAATGAAACACACTGCGGTTGGAAAACGACTGACTTTTTATTCAAAAAAATAATACAACTAAAACATCACAGGTGACACTGTTGACATTTTGTTATACTTTCTAACATATTCCATAGTTTCTCCTTACTCATCTAACCTAATTATCTCCCAGAAGCACAGTTTAACCCGTTCATTGGTGTTCTATTTTCCAACCGTGAAATGGGATACGCTTTATGTTACGAGTACAAACAAACCATAAAGTTGTTTTTTTTGGTCGGCGGTTAATCAAGTGTGAGCAGTTTATATTCTCACGTTACTACAATCAAAAGATTTAATGTACCACCATTGTTTAGTATTACAACACGTATACGTGGGATATGTTAGATGGGTGACAGCACTTACTGCTATACAAATTTATTTCTAGGTTAATGTCTGTAACCCACAAGATTAGGTCGATCATTCGTTTAATGGAAACCACACATAAAGCAATGACTCAATAAGTCAATACATACGTAGTTTTGACTAATAATTAATTTAAATTACTGGCATTATATTTAGCCTTATGTGTGATTATTACTATTGGTAATACATATTATTATTCCATAATGTATACATACCTACTTAATTAGTATTTCTGGTTAGTAGGTAACATATTTTTGGGCCAATGACAATGTATTCCCATTTTATGGCCGTAACATGACATGAAAATTTCATACAGTGATGTTATTGTCGCTTATGCAAAAATATTCAGCTTTTATATGAGGTTTATGGCGACAATTGGGTATCGGTATCACATTTTGGCAACATTATTTCATACAGCAGTTACTTTTTAGGGTCCCGTAGTTTTTTCGGAAGCTTTTTGATTTCGTCATGTCCTCAGTTTTCCTCCCAAATGGCATCATTAGATATATTACTTAAAATTATTAAGAGGTTTCTAAGACAACTTTTGGATTTAACAATCCGTTTGCAAGATATTTAACTTTAAAAGGCATTTTTAAAGGTTATTATTGGTGACTCCGGACCCCTGTTCTATACGTGGCCAGACACGCACTTGGCCGGTTTTTTTTACATTACAGCTACCTATAATACAAGAAACCTCACGTCATCAGAACATGGGACCAAAAAACCCCAATACGTAATAACAAAGACTTTGTACCTATCTTGACGAGTACTAATTAAGGGTTAACAGTGACACACACCATACAAAATAATTTTGTTAAAAGATTTGTGGTTTGACGTCATAAGAACACAAAGTAGGTACCTATATTCTGCATTCCGTGATATAAATAATTATCCCTTATTTGTTTACTGGTGGTCTATGCTCGTGTTTACGAAGTTTGTACGAAGATCATGTAAAAATACCGTGACTAAATTGCAAACATTATTTACCGAGATAAACTACGCCTGGACCGATTTGACTAATTTTGGTCGTAAAATATTCCTACAAACTCGGGAAGGTTCAAAAGGTTCATTTGAGACGGTACGAAGTTCGCCTTAATAGCTAGTTTGCAAAGAAAAGTTGACAAAGTTGTATAGAAATAAGTAATCTATCAGTATAAATTGCAGACCGAATATGATTGTTGAATTGGCTAGGTAGGTAGGCTTTTTCACTAGTCATCGAGGTACACCGATTAGCAGAAAAAACTGATCATCCACGGACTTTGAACAGGTAGATATAAACCTTTGCAAGTATTAGAAAAACATGTTAAATAGCTCAAATAGGGGACAGTCTTAACTAATTGTTCCGAAACATATATTGTTTGGGAACATTTCAACTACAATTTTACACAGGGCAGTTGTTGAAGTTATAATAAATTAACGCAATGGCCGTCTCGAGACCAGTGTTATGTAATAATAACGTAAGAAATCCATCCGAATGTTGCCAACCTGACAGCGCCCTGTGTGGATCAGACAAAAAACTTTAAAACTCAACTAAAACAGCGTTATCTGTCCCACAAAATATGGTTAAAGTTTACCTGACAAGACCTTGTTTTCCGTTTCGTACTATCTAACTTTTATATTGTTTTAACTAAGGATGTTTACTTGGGATTGTTTGACACGGTACTCAATATCTCAATCCCCAGAAAGTTCATTCACGCCGCTTAAAATTTCAGAACCAATTTAAACCAATAGCGGCTATTACGCGATCCGGCTGCACTCGCCTCGAGTGCCTGCCTAATGAAATTAGCATAGCTGGCGTACATTTCACTGCTGAAGGGGAGATCGGGTGTGGTGCCATTAATGTAATTCATCTGTTAATTCGATTTCGTATTATGATCTACTATACTAGATCACTTTGACACTAATTGGGCGTGAGCGTATTGGTTCCATTGCCAATCGATAGCTTTAAGTGCAGAGTGTATAAGTGAATGTTTAAACTATTATTGCACTAGCCTATCTTAGCATTTATCGACTCTTGTGATACACACATATTTTTTGATTTCGTAATTGCCATTACGGTCAAGAGAGCTGTGTTGTGGTATGAGTCATGCCTTACTCATGCCGAGTAACTACAAGTGGTGACAGCGCTACAGGGGCAATTTGAATGTGTACAAAACCATTTCGTTACAAGATTTTTTGTTGTGAGTGTGAAGTTTTCGGAATATAAGCCCACCTACCTGCTTTTATGCCATCTCTCTGCACTTCGGATCCTGACAGAAAATGTCATAATAATTGGAATGTAATGGCGACACTTTTTGCTATTTGGTGCATAAAAGCAGTATGTACGCAGTGTAACTTCATTAACTTTGTCGTGTGCTTCCGTACATCGACCAATCGCATCATTCATTCAACTGACAGGTATTCTTGTGTCACGCTCACAGCATTAACATTTCACAACCATATAAGAGGACATACCTTAATTTTTATTGGTTTATAAAAACACTGGTAGGTAACCTACCTATATCATGGATGGTCTGGCGCCGCTCTCGCTTTGCTATTGTCGAGTATACGGCCTAATATTCACGCACGTCTGACCGCTCAAGATAGTATTCCTGAATACATTAATAGCCTAGGTTGGACTTGTTGGTGCGTTTGAGCTATAATCGATTATTTGGTATTTACTGCAATTATGTCAAGGCGTGCGTTAAACTGTAGTTTATAGTGTTTTCACAGGGTTCAGTCATAGTGCCAAGTTCTCGAAATATTCATATTAAACTTACCTTGATTTAATTGCATTTTTGATGAGGTATGCAGAACAATTTCGGTTAGTAAGGTTTATCCGCATATCTATTTTTTACAAGTTTATAAGGATTATTATCCGTAAAATTTATCATTATTCGCCTATCCAATCCGTGACCCATTTCTGTACATAGTTTAAAAGACACCTCAGTTTTTTAGCTCATTCAGTAGGAGTTTTCTACTGAGCACTAAGGGCCTAAACAATTTCGATTTAGACTGCTTCTGCATCCGCTTTCGACGCCGCCACCGGAGTCTCGGGTTCGATTCCCGGTTGGAACAAACTTTGTGTGAAGACAGATACGTTTGTACCGCAATCTCAATGTTTCCTATGTATAATATTTGTGAATACTTACTATTTACAAAAAAAAATGTAAATAAGTATTTATATCAGTTTATCTATTACTCATATTACAAGCTCTGCTTAGTTTGAGACTAGATGGCGTGTTAATTTTCCTAACATATTTATTTATATTAAATTTATGGTTTCGGGACACGCGTAATTACCTTATTATTGGACTGAGTCCCTAACATCAAGTTAAATAATTCATTATAATGAAATATTCTATTGTACTATGGATTATAATTTAATAATACCAAACCACAAACGTCCCGTTATCTAATTTAGTATCAAGTGTTGTGCTATCCCTGAATGCCTGAAGTTACCGGAACCTAGGGTTGCCTAATACTCTCACCCATTATGATGTACAATGTTTTGTGAAGTTCTTTATCATATTTTCTGAATATTCTCTTGTAGCCCATGGGTTCAGTGGTGTAAGTTAAAGCAAAATTGTACCTTACACCACTGAACCCATATGTGGCTAAGAGAAATTAAAATATGGGGTTTAGAACTATAAGTTCTCGATAGTATAGTCTCTTAATTTTATTATGTTGAACTAATATTAGGAATAACTATCTATATATAAAAATGGGGAATGTAATTTTTGTCCCCCCATAGCTCTCGAGAACTGCTTATGCTCCAATGATGGTTGACCCCTCTATGGATAGCCCTCGATCTGGAGGCAAGCCAAAAAACGAAAATTTGACCTAGCCCTAAGGGGTCAAAAGTTATAGGCCAAAACCTATGGCGTGGTGCGGCGCGAAGCACCGCGCAAGACACCGTACTAGTGAACACAGAATAGGAGATAGTAATGAAGCTGATTTGTTTTTTTTTATATATTACTTACATACCCTGTCTTTTATTGTGTAAATTATAATCAGCACTAATATTCAATCTGAGTCAATGAGTCCGAGACGCCCAGGACTTTAATTGGCTGTGCCACAGCGGCTGGCACGTAAGGTTTTGTTGCATCTACATTTCATCGCAAGGCAAAGGTTTTCAAATTTAGTTTTCCAAAATTATAATATAGCTGCTTATTTTATTACATTAATTCGGCCATTTTGGATATAACCACTTTCTAGAGTGCCCGGTGACGGCAATAGGCTTGCCCCCTATTACGTGGGACTAAAAATACTGGCAAATTGTGGGTGTGTAATGCGCCTCTGCCTACCCCTTCGGGGATACAGGCGTGATATATGAGTGTGTGTGTGTGTATTCAATCTGGAAACATACGGTACATTGCGTATGTAGGTACATAAAACGTGTGTGTGTCATTTTATTGTTATGAATAAATATAAACTTGTGTTTACAGAAAGTTGGCAACCCTGCCCATACTAACACTGTTACAGAATGTTATCTCGGGACAGTTTGTGCTCCAAATAACCCTTTCAATTATTTGATATTGTTTTAACCAAAAGTTTGCCCATATTTATTTTCACTGTTTTTTTTTGTTATAACCCCAATCCGACTTCAAACTAAAAGACTTATATAATTTCGGCATATCTTAGCCTGGGATTTGTCGGTTTTTGTGATGTTGCAAACAAGATCAATGCTCTTAAAATTACTTGAATTTAAAAAAGAAACATCAATTTAGTTTATAGATTTTAAAAGGGATTTAATCCATTGTGAATTTAAGATTGTTGCCTTTTGCTGGTATACGTGTTAATCTTTAAAAACTTACCACAGAAATATGTATCTAATCAAAATAATATAGTATAAAATAAAGACGCTTTCGTTCCCTATGTATGCTTAGATCTTTAAAACTACGCAACGGATTTTTATGCGGTTTTTACCAATGGATACAGTGGTTCTAGAAGAAGATTTTTGTGTATATAATTTGTCAGGAGGGAGAACCGAAACAACACAAAATGTATGCGCACGAAAGGTCGATGATCTTGTTGCAGGAATATAGTTCATATGCAAGTGTTCTCGTCCCGTATTCACTTGTAAAATATTAATAACATGGCACTTGACTTACTTCTGTGCCAGTGTGCTGTGAATTATGCATGCAGCGTTACATGTCAATGACACTTCCAGTTTTGCTGACGAAGTTCATGCAATTTCTATGAAAGATTAATTCCTACTATCCGGACTACTAAATATAATTCAGTTTTGTACGAGTATATGAGTGGAATGCTTATACACATTTTAATATGTAAGGGTGTACAACTAAACTTCTTGTGGTGAAGAGAAAGAGAGTCCCTCTTTAGACTAGCCAACTAATCCCACGGTAACAAAAATTTTTTTTTGGGCATTCTCACAACGTCATCTAGCCCAAACTAAGCTATAGGATTTAGACAACTGATAAACATACAAACTCCGAAACCAACATTTGTGGATCACACATATTTGATTCGACCCGGGAATCGAACCCGAGACTCCGGAGTCGGAAAGTCGATGCACTACCGATCATGCCACCGAAGCAGTTCGGATCAATATCATTCGGAAACAATAAACTTTCTTATTTTGCTTCACCACGGAGAGTGAAGTAAATGGCTGCGATTGATTTCTACCAAGAACGTAACCTCTTATCGAATATAAATAGGTATTGTGCCTACAAGATATTTTTTCCGAAAACTCAGATAAAGTACCTAACTAAATAAATCACTAACGAGAACTCTATTAGGACTACGATTGCTTGAGTCACCTGTGCTAGCAAACAGTTTGTATGCGTCACCGTGTTTCTTTGTTTTGTAAGGAAGTTAACAATGTAACATGTATATAGTTAATATGTAGTTGCACAAAGTTCAACCACGTGTCTTTGAATAATAATGTTCGAGTTACAAATATGCAAAGAATATTATACATCATCCTTTTCTATCCTCTATTTATGATCTGCTATCTAGGGCTGTCACTTTCTAGCTTTCGAAATGTTTAAATGTTGTCAAAAAAACCTAATGGAACGTACAGTATTATTTTTAGAGGTTAACCTGGCGCCATGGTTGTTAAGGTCACTCGTCCTGGCTTGACCTAGCTACTTGAAAAACTGTTATTTTACTGTTTTGTACAAATTAAATATTAATAGTTAAGTAGTAGGTTCTCAACCTAGTATTGTAAAATCGAGTTCGAGTCGAATACTATGCAGGGAATGCAATTTAGTTCCTTAGTGGTCTTATAATGAGATTTATTGGCTAAATAATAAATAAAAACCGACAAAAACGGTTCAATACCAAAACGGCAAAAAATCCCATTTTTACCCTGTACAACCACGGCTATAACAACCGTATACGAGTAGTACTGGTTCACATTCTATTCTTGTTAGTCAAACAACCCGTTCATCATCTTGTTCGATCAATATACGCAATTATAATGTTATATATTTCCATTTTATCAGCGGAAATGACTCTCCTACGATAATCTGCATAGGCATGAATATAAAACAGTGATGAGGAAGCTGTTCTTGCTGTTCATATATGGGGTAGATTTGCCATTATGAGTAGTCTACCTGGGCCACACTGAGAACGTCGGATGGCACTAGAAATACCTTCTGGTACCAGAGACGCCCGATAATGGACGTAGGAGCGTCACGGCATTGGGCAGACTTAAAAAAAAAGATACATAGTTGCGTTTATACAAAATTGGCTGTGAAAATAGGAAATTTGAGAATATAATCTTTTTAATTTCATGTACTTAACAGAATTTTCTTCTGGCAGGTGGAAATGTAATTCCTAATATAAAAACGAAAAGGGTTCCTTAATGCATATTTTTCACACGTCATAAAGAAATGATGAAATTTATGATTTAACGTTTACGATAGAAAGAAAAAGAAAATTAATTTATAAGTAAACTTGTACATGTAAAATTATTTTATAAACTTTCTTTATTATAATCTTGTTGGTATTAAATGAATCAATAATTTTATTATTTAAAAAATACAGGTCAGAAGTACCGTTTTAAAGGATAACAGATTAAAAAGTAATCTTTAGTAGGTACCTGTTCCGATCAATCAGAAAATTATTTTACTTAGTAAGTAGGTATGTTAAGTTTTTCTTGTTAGTAAAATTAAAATTTTACTTGTATTTACTGTACGTTGTCTGCATTAAATTATACTAACTACTTACTAGTAGTTCTGTGAACCGTAGACTTCCGGAGCGGCTTTGTTTATTCTTAAATTGTATTTATTTGCATGACTTTTGATTTTATTTATATGGGTTGCTATGGTTACGGATTGCATTCTTGACAGACCGTAGACTTCGGGAGCTTTGTTTAGAAAATTTATTTTTCAATTTTCTTTATTACTCTTTCATTTTTCATCCAATCCAAAAAATATCATTCACATGTTATTCATTGTAAGCAAGGAGTGTGTGTGTAAAGTTTCATGAAAATCGGTTGTTATCAACCGATTTTCATATACGGCCGCAAACATGATCTGACAGAACCCGTAGATGTTGAGATGTAGAGGTACAGACAAAAGAAATTCTCCCCAGTCTGCAAGTTGAAACGGAGACTTCGTTCGCTTCGCTCCCTCAGTCAATAAGCGCTACAGTTTTGAGAAATGCTCTTGAGAACAAGGCAAAGTAAATCAATCAAGCTCAGACAGTTATAATGAACGGCTCTCCGTCAGTTATTACGATGAATGACTTCATATATTTATACAATAGTGCTTTCTCAGTACATCAGTTTATTTATAAACCCCGAAGAGTATCTCTCCCACGTTGTTTTGATTTCGCGACAGCCCTATTTTGATGTCATATTTTTTCAAAATGGAGTCGCATCGACTTTATTTGGAAAACATTTTTAATACTTGTTTTTTTAAGTATCGCCTATTGAAGATACGTGTGAAATGAACGATACAATTTTAGAGAAACAATATAATTTTATAGATAAATCAAGTTTGTAATATTACAGTTTTGACATGAGCATTGTGTTTTATTAGCTCTCATCAATTTAATTTTGATTAGTCCGTATCTATTTCCCACAACGCATACAATGTTATGAAAGATACCATAAATGTCCTTCGAGATCCTTGTAACTGTATATCAAATACCATGTTCGGCAATTAGAGTTTAAAGGACCAACAAACAGACATCCAAAGTTACAAAAGTAGGATTAAATCGTTAAGTATTTTGGATACAAAGCCGTGTATATTTCACACGGAAGCGATGTATGTAACTGCTGCGCGTGATAATTAGGCAAGTTGCACACATGGCTTGAATGTCACCAAGCGTCAACACATGTTTATCCGACAATAGTCTTATCTGTGAGCTGATGTTTCCTTTGAAAAAGATTAATTGAAAGATTGTGGGACTACATACATTCATTCACGCTTATGATACACACAAATTCACGCCCGTTATATGACATTACCTCCACATTTTACCAGTAACTTGGTTCCCGAATTGGGGATGATCTTATTGCTGTTTTACCACAGGTTTTTTTTTTTTTTTTTTTTTTTAATATTTAGGTCGACAAATTGACGCCACTCGCCTGATGGTAAGCTGAGGCGACGTCTGGCAATTGAGGGCGACTCTCACAGTACACAGGAATACTATAGAGAGTGGCCCTCAACTTGACGACCCTGTAATGTGCCTCTTCACGCTTCGCTTAAAGAGCCCAGGGTTATATGTAGGAGGAAACACGTGCGCAGGCAGGGCGTTCCAAGCCACCATCGTTCGGCAGAGAAACGATCGTTTAAAACGCTCGGTTCTCGCGAAGACGGTTTCCACGGTATGAGGGTGACATCTCTGCCCGGCACGCGTTGTTCGGGATCGGAAGGGAGAGGGTGGGATCAGGTTGAAGAGCTCTTCAGAACACTCACCGTGGTAAATACGGTAGAACGCGGCCAAGGAAGCAATTGTTCGGCGCTGGGCTAGCGGCTCAAGGCTTCCCGTTACCTCCGGACAGTCTATAATGCGAACAGCGCGTCGCTGCATAGCGTCGAGTGCGTCCAGCAAATACTTCGCGGAGCCGTCCCAGAGGTGAGAGCAGTATTCAACGCAGGGTCTAATCTGCGTTTTGTACAGCAGGCACCTCTGGTGCGGTGTAAAGAATCGCTTTACCTTGTTCAGTATTCCTAGTTTCCGCGAAGCTAGCCCAATACATCTCTCAATGTATTTTGTGTTATTGAGCTCTCGACGAACGTCTATGCCAAGGATGTCTAGATTGTCCTTCATTGGTAATATTGCATTCTGAAGAGTGGGTAGGGGAAGGAAAGGGGATTTTTTCGCTGTAAATGCACACGCCTGTGTTTTGTGGGCATTGAACTCGACCAAGTTCTCGGCACCCCATTGGGAGATACTGTCGAGGCTTCGGTCGAGATCACCCACGAGATGTCGTCTCTCCTCCTCTATCACAGATCGCCCCGCCGTCGGACGAACCGAGTAACTCCCGTGCAATGTACTGTCATCTGCATAGCAATGAATGTTCCCGAGGGAAAGCATATCATTGATATGCAGAAGAAAGAGAGTTGGTGACAGTACGGACCCCTGCGGTACCCCGGCATTCACTTGCAAAAAGCGAGAAGCCTGGCCATCGCAGAGGACCCGCACTCGGCGCTCGTTTAAAAAACTGGCAATCCAGCTGCACAGTTGAGGAGGTAGACCATATGCCGGAAGCTTGGAAAGGAGCGAAGCATGCCAGACCCTATCGAAAGCTTTGGCGATGTCCAGGCTAATAGCCAAGGACTCGCCAAACTTTTCCATAGCCTCACCCCATACATGCGTGACGAATGCCAGGAGGTCACCCGTTGATCGTTTTGGCCTGAAGCCATATTGCCGATCATTGATTAGCGAGTGATCCTCCAGGTATCGCATGAGCTGCTTATTAATAAGAAGCTCGAGCACCTTGCAAATGACTGAGGTGACAGCTATGGGTCGATAGTTGCCTGGATCGGATCGATCCCCTTTCTTGGGGATCGGTTGTACGTTCGCCTCCTTCCAGGCCTCCGGTACGAGGCCTGTAGAGTATGACAGGCGGTACAGACGCGTTAATACTGGACACAACTCAGCAGCACATTTTCGTAGCACCACCGCCGGAATGCCGTTAGGGCCACTGGCTTTCCGCGTGTCGAGTGACCGCAGCACTGCCCGTACATCACATTGCCTGATAACAATATCAGGCATAGTGTGGCCACAGTTGGCGATGGCGGGGGGCTGCAGGCCACGGTCATCGACCCGGGAATTACCCGCAAAGAGGTCTGCGAGCATGTCCGCCTTCTCTTGGGCTTTGTGAGCCAGTGATCCATCAGGAAAACGCAGTGGTGGCAGCGAGGGTTGACAAAAATTTGACTGTACGGCTTTGGCCAGTTGCCAGTATCCACGGCTGCCCGTGGGATGGGATGTGAGCTCCTGACCAAGCCGCGCGACGCGCTGGGCATCCGCTCTCTTGAAGGCCCTCTTGCTGAACCTAGTGGCCCGATTGTACGCTGCTTTGAGGCGGTTCACGTTCGGGTCACGTGCCGCCCGAGCCCTGACCCAGGCGCGATATGCCGACTGTTTTTTCTGGACAGCCTCGGCACATTCACGCCCGAACCAGGGGCGAGCTTTGCGGATGCTGGCGACATCAGTGAAAGGGATATAATATTCTATCCCTAGACTGATCTCGCCAGCAATGGCAGCAGCGCTATCCGAAGGCGCCTTCCCTACAAAGCAGCGCTGGCTCCACGGGATGGACGTAAAGTAATCGCGGAGACCGTCCCAGTCTGCCGACGAGTAGTGCCATAGTCGTCGAGTCATTTGTTCAGCACGAGCAGGCGGTGGCACTTGGAAGCTGGCGTGCACCACACAGTGGTCGGATGTGCCCAGTGGGGCGCGTACCGACACACTGTACTCGGCTGGGCGACTCGTCAGCAGTAGATCCAGCAAGGCGGGCGTGTGGTCTGACCTGTCAGGTATCCGGGTGATCCCCCGTACCATCTGGGTCAGCCCGTGGGAGAGAGCGAATGCATGGGCGGTTCGTCCCGCATGATCGGTCCTAAGGGACCCCAGCCACTCAACGTGATGACCGTTAAAGTCCCCCAGGAAAACCAGGTCAGCGTTCGGGAACCGCACCTGCGCATCGTCAGCCATCTCGCTGAGGTATTCGAAAAGCCTTGTTGTCCCAGTGTCCCCTGTGTGGGAGCGGTAGACGCACACGTAGATCTGGCTCATGGAGCCATGATCCACGTGCAGCCAAAGGACGGAGTAGGAGGGGTTCTCCAGACAGCGCAACCGGCGGCAGCAAACATCCGCCCTAACGAACACGCACACCCCGGCTTTATCGCGGAATTGTTCTTCAATGATATAGCCCGGGTAACAGAGGTACGACGTGTCGTCAGGGCGGCGTATCTGTGTCTCCGTTAGGAACATCACAGAAGGCCGTGCCGACTCCAGGTGATGGTGGACGGTATCGAGGTTTGCATGGAGTCCGCGGATATTCGCGAACTCCACCTCAAACGAAGTCAACTTTGTGGGGTTTCTAGGGGCCGCTGTGTACCGTCTATTCTCTTGTTGCACTGTCATTTTGAAATATGGGGAAGCGTGAAGACAGGGCGATATTTGGTGCGGCAGTAAGTGACAAAGTGCAGAGGCTAGCTTCGTCTAGAACCGTGTGGTTAGGTCGGAGCCGACCCGCCGGACGGAAGGGCTCCCAAACCCCCCTGATGCAAGGCCGCCGCTACCCCACACCGGTTACCACCCGGAGCGGCGACCCCACAACAGGATTATGCGCAACATGTGGGGCAGCCTACTGGGGTGGTTGGTCCCAGGCGGGCCCCATGACTATGTTGCGGGCGGCCGCGGCAACGCCGTTGCTAAGGGTCTCCCTGGCCGGCGAATCGACCCACACCACCCACACTAGACTCAGCTTCGCCCCCAATGGACCCCTGCCTGCCGCACCATACACCGCCCCGGGCCCGGCAGTGCAGCTGCTGAACCCCTAACGCAACCCAGCCTGGGCTGGGTTACTTGGGGGGCTTTAGCACAGCTGCACGGTGGTACCCCCCCGGACCAACACTGTTGTACCACCTGGTATCCACGTAGGGGCCAAAGCCACCACATGGGTACCGTAATATACGAACCTCGTCCGTTAATCAGCAGGTGCGCCACTAGCAGGTGAGGTCGCTGGGGCCCGATAGATGCAAGAAGGGCCCCTTTGCACCCAAATAGGTGCACCGCGTGAAGGCGAGAATAACTTGGGCCTAAAAGATGTCGATGATAGGACCCGTTAGCAGCACGGCTATTTGACTTATTATATTCAATTAAACCAGAAACGTAATGCCATTGATAGTGTTTATCTGAAATCGATCGAGCAGATCGAATTTCTATTGAATAGATAACAAATGCGCACGCGCACATTTTGTGATTGGAACGCTTGAAATAGATAATGCAAAAATTTACTTCTCATGAATCAGACAGAATCGAAAATACATGGGAAAGTCCTTACTTACCTTCAAAGGCGTATCATGGAATTAAAGATACGAGGGTGGATTGAAAAGTAGTCGGCCTAACACTGATCCATTTAGTTCTAAAAATCAAATCTATGCACATTATTTAATTCAGTTCAGACCTGTTAATTGTGTGAAGTTTGAAACGTGTGCGATAATTAGTTTTAATTTTATAAATTTATTAACAAAGCAATCTGACATCATTTCCTCAAATGGAGCAAATCGAGCAGCGTGCCGTCATTAAGTACCTCCATAAGAAGGGGTCATCAAAAGCTTTCAGTATTCTGGGACTCGAAGGGTGTGATTATGGTTGATTATCTTGAAAGGGGTCAGACTATAAACTCTGATTATTACTGCACCTTACTACGTCGTTTACGAGAGGAAATAAAAGAAACAAAACGCTCGTGTTCACACGTCTGTCCAATCAATGGCAGAAATTCACAACTGTGGCTTTGAACTGTTACCGCATCCACCTTATTCACCTGATCTGGCACCGTCAGACTTTTTTCTGTTCCCTAACCTAAAAAAGCACTTGGGAGGTCAAAGATTTTTGACAAATGACGAGGTCAAAGCAGCAGTAGACGCATAGTTTGACTCTAAGGAAGAATAATTTTTTTTTTCAACGCTAAATGCTTGGAAGGGAAGATGGCAAAAGTGCATTGAACTTGATGGTGATTACTTTGAAAAATAAAAATATATTTCATTTATTATGTATTTATTTTCTTGGTTAGGCCGATTACTTTTCAATCCACCCTCGTAAGATGATATACGAAGAAATATATCTCATATATGATGATTCCTCACCTGCGTATTATTTCCTCTTGCAAGGGGTAGACACAGCCTCGTCTCATCAGAGCTTTCGTCTCTTGTCTTTTCAGTAACTTTATTATCCTGCAAAATCGTAGGCGTACCTGTGGTGGCTTCTAGGACCTTGTCAGTATAGGTGGATGGAGCTACGTCCGTCTTTCACAGTCCACACTTTACTATTTGTTGGGGCCTTGGAGATCTTAGTGTGGTATTATCACCCTACCTACGTTGATTGACTTAAGAGACATTTTGTACGTGATATTTTGCATATAATTCTTATCCTCGTTTTTCTCTCACGACAGTTATCAAACTTCGCAATTCGCTTCACATTTATTGTATGACCTAGGTTTTCTTCATGGATAACGTTAGGTTAGTATAATTCGACCTCGGTTCCTAGGTCAGAGATCAAAAATGAGACAACGAGGTGACTCATGAGTCGTGACCGCTACTGATTCAGATTATTTTGATTGCGAATATTTTCCCTTTGAATGTTGTGAATATTTGAACAAAAACATATAAATATAGTATTATATTAGTTTTACTTTTATTCACTGACCGATTTAGCCGTTTCATTAGAGACTGTAACATTACAGAGGGCGCCGTGAGGTGAAACCAGCCAGTTAATAAAGGTAAAACTTGTGGAAAAGTGTAATTACGTTGTCGTTCGATATGTCCACCAAGTGTCATTAATCTAAAGTATTAATAATGTGAATATTAACAGTTCTAGAAAATATTGTTTGGTACTACTACGGTCTAAAAATCATTGTCGGATCGGTTGCACGATCGGTTGATGAACGGTTCCCTCAACCAGTCAAGTTAATTCTGATGCAGAAAAACATATTTACACTGTTTTTCCACATTCCGTTATCATTTCTCATGAAACAAAATTTTCCTTTAAATTTGTATACCAGGAATGTACAAACAATTTGCGTGCATTCAGTGTGCTTACTGCCATAACGCATAATAAATAACAATAATATTAGGTATCTACATAGATTTATTACTGAATATATTTATAATAAAATCTTGTGTTCATTAATAACTAAGTAAATACTTATTCGTGACCTTATATAATTGGCTACGCTTGTGTGGAAGGTACTCGTCGCCTTGAGTATGTACTAAGTGTTTCTTTGGATATTATCTGTAAACATATCTTACAATCCGTGTTATGAACTTAAAGAATTTTAGGAGTAGTATTATTATTGTATTAGAGAAGAAAACTCGACACAAAACCCTGTACCAACCTGACTGGCCAGCGTGGTATACGCAGGCTGATGTCCCGCTTTCTTTGGGGGAGGCCAATGCCCAGCAATAGGCGTCAAATGGGCTGAGATGATGATGATAATTGTATTTCAAAGTTACTCTAACACTACTTCTGAACAAGTAAAGTTGGTCCATGTGAAATATTCTCTTTGAGTTTGAGCTGAATTTGATTTGCGGTAATAACTCAACGTGACTAAAGAGGATTGTAGTAGAGTGTGGTTTCTACTGAAAAGGCTTTACAAGATATTCAGTATTCGACGTAAAGTTTCGAAGGGCCAAAGTAGATTAGGGAATCTTAATAATTATTATATTATATTACTTGACACGAGAACTCGAGTATTTGTGGAGTTTTGAACAAACTTCGACGATTAAATCATAAAGTTTACTAAGTGTAGTAACTCTTCGTTTTCTTGGAAGGTTTTTGAAAGCCCTAACTGAATTAAGAGACATCCTTGCCTCTAGATGTTATCTTTTACTATTGAGACTATCAATAAACGTCATCTTCCTATGGACCTGACTACTGACTGAAGCGTGGATCCTATACATATAATAAAGCTATTTGTTTCGTTTGTTTTATTCCGATAACGTTTTAACAGTTCAGATTCAGAAGTGTTTAAAAAGTTTTTCCCAAAACGTAACAGAACCGGTTTTGTTTGTGTAACATTTCCTCTGATTTTAATATTATAATGTTTTTGTTTAATAAGTACTCGAGTGAGTTAATAAAATTTGCTGATAATATTATTGTCCCCACTTAATATCAATAAGTGAGTAATACAAAATCTTAAATCGATATTGAAAGTCTCTTTTATGCGGTTATATAACATGACTCATTTGTGCCGGTGAGTGATCGCTAGAGATGCGTACGCGCCGGGGTCGGAGGGTTATGAACGGTCAGTCGACGATCCTTCCCACTTATCTCGGTAGTGGTATCTTTTACTCTTACATCAATCACTACCCACTAAACATTTAGGTTCAATACAAAATTTGCCTGTAAGAAATAGCTTTTTCTTTTGATGTTTGTTTTATGAAAACAATATTTTATGCTGTGTTGTAAGGTGCTGATCCGAAAGTAATTCTAGTGATGTAAAAAATGTACGGAAACTTATAATATGTAAAATAGACATTGTGTTAAGCTATAGAGACCATTGCTTAGGCTTTTTTCCCCGTTCCCGAAGTGTATGAAGTCCCTTAATATTGTACTATAATTATGTTTAACCTATCTCTGAATAAGTATTAGTACTTCTCAGCCATTTTTTTTCTTCATAATAATCTGCATATTATTCCCATGCATTCATTTACGCATTCAAGCGCCACTTGCATTTCAACGCAGGGAATGACTGCCGGCTATCATTCCCTCGAACATGCGACAGGATGTCGTCGTACCGGCCCTGATACGAGGGCAGAATATACGAACATTATAACCCGGCCGATGTGTATTGTGCACTGGTGACCTCTAGACGTAACCCAAGTCCTAAAGGACAATGCTGTCTTGTTGTTTAACTCTGCAATTTTCTACACTTGTATTTTGTGAAGGATATTTCGGTAATAAAATACATTACATAGTAAAAATGTATACCAGTATCACCTTTCATATAAAGGTAGAGATTACGAAATGTTATTACTTAATAACAATTTTTAAAAATTTTCGCTCGGATTGCAGGGATTCTTTTTAGTAGTATGTAACATCTGTCCTGGCTGTTGGAATTTAGTGGCTTTGAATATTCTTTAGTGTTCGGTAACAGCAATAGGCTCGCCTCCTATTACTTGGCACCAAAAGTGCCAAAGTAGGGGGTAACTCACCCACACTTTGGCAGTAATTTTGTCATGTACATCGTCCTACTCCATTGGGGATATAGACGTGACGTATGTTTGTCTTGAAATTTTCATTTTCATGTTTAAATGGTTAAATTTGGTTTTACTGCCTTCAGCGGTTTAGATATGTAATATGGAGGGCGTCCATTCACCATTGGCCCTCCATCAATGTTTCTGATCTATTGCTGCACAAAGTAATGTCTTTATCCCCGAAGGGGTAGACAGGCGTTCGTTACGTCCACATTTCGACAGTCACTTTGTTTTTGCCAGGACCCGTCTGGCAGTACTTCAGCAGGTTCGTGCGCCTGAGAATTACTTCAGCCCTGGATACTTTAGACAGGGTCCCATTAGCACCATATTTCTGTAGAAAAATAGTGCATAACAGTTTCTTTTTAAATTTCGTTGAATTCTTAGGTAGGCCAAATGGTCAATAGTATACGACTAGCATTTTTGCACTTGTGACCTCTAAATAAAAATAAAATAAAATAACGTTTATTATCTTTGAAATTTTCAGAAAATTATTTAGATTCGTCAGAAGTTGGTGTGACTCTACCGAGGGTTCCAAAATGCAACGAGACTGAGAAGAGCCCTCAAGAAACTCAGCTCGGCTTTTTTCAAAATATTTCATCTTAAATCTAATACAGAGTTATTTAGAAAGGAGCAATTCGTTACGTTGTTACAACCAGGCCGCCTTGTCATCTAAGAAATCATTAATACTATAATAAGCTTTATGGCACAATTTACTTTTTATTAGTTTTTTAAATTTATTGACAGATAAATTTGCTATTTCGGTTGGCAATGTATTGTACATTCGAATAAAGTTCCCCGCAAAAGAATTACTCACTTTATGAAGCCTAAATTTAGGAACAGCCAGTTTATCCTTATTTCTTAAGTTTAGATTATGATTATCACTATTTTTCACAAATTTACTTTTGTTCTTGTGGGTATACAATAAAATTTCATAAATATACTGTGAATACACTGTAAGGATGTTAATATGCTTAAACTTATCTCTTAATGACTCCCGAGACCCCATTCCATAGATAGTCCTCTAGACGGAACCTAATAGCCGGGTATGAATCTTTACATTATAGGTCAACAGTGTCTTGTTAATTAAACCTAAAAAAAAATGGCGAGTAGTCAACAAAAGTAAATTCACGAATAATGTAACAGTGTAATAAATAGTAATCTATATATAGAAATGATGAATGTAATTTTTGTCCCCCCTTAGCTCTCGAGAACTGCTTATGCTCCAATGATGGTTGACCACTCTATGGATAGCCCTCGATCTGGAGGCAAGCCAAAAATTCGAAAATTTGACCTAGCCCTAAGGGGTCAACAGTTATAGGCCAAAACCTATAGCGTGGTGCGGCGCGAAGCACCGCGCAGACACCGTACTAGTAATTAATAAATTAATAACACTTAACGTATTAAGAAATTATGTATCTATTAAAGCAGTTTCTAAATCAATAGTAACCTGCATTCTACCTTTTAGATTAACCTTGTGTTTAACAGTTAAGGCCAACACTAGTTACCTTGTACTAAAGACAATCCGCAGTCTACCGATTTTTTTTTCTTTGCCACCGCTGTACGATTCAAACGGTTTTTTTTAGATATTGTACAGGTTAATAGACATAAGCTGTAAGTGACCTTTACTCGCATTTGCGTCTATATCTTAGGTAACAATGACAGTATGTGATTCATATAACTCACTGACACTTGTGTATTGACAATGCATTTTCATGTAAAACACAAGACGTTGTTTTACAAACCACACTGACCTTGATAAAAATATACTAAGCAGTCGATATTTTCGACCTAAAGTATGCTATCGAATCCATTTTACAGAATACTTCCCAAAATTGTTATTATGAATGCCTCAGTTACGTCCAATATTACACATTTTATTGTGTACTTTAGTCCAAAACTTAGTACCAAAGTATCAACCAATTGTCGAATCTTTAGATTAGTATGGATTAATCCTACATTAATAGCTTAACATTTTGGAAGCCTTTTGCAATGTGTGCAGTGACCTAGTTTATGCCACCTTTGTTTTTCTGTGACGAGCAGAATATACTGTCCAGTACTTATCATGTCCTTCATCCTGTATACGTAAGAAAACGTGCTCAAGTTGTAATATCTATAGAGGGACAATTTCTAAGAAAAAATCAGTTGCTAAACATGATTTGTTAAAAGGAGCTACATTGGTTTCAAATTTTTGCTTTTGTTGACGTATTTTAAGTCAGGCCAAACAAAGTAAATTACGCGTTTAAGTCCCGAAATCGTTAATTTAGTATTTTAAGAGTCAGAAGGTTTTGTAGTTTGATCATGATGAAGCAACTCATAAGAAACAGTGACGTACCTTCATACATGCATACCCTTAAACATTTTTTATAGGAAAACTCAAGTCATAAAAATGTTCTGGTACAAACGTGCTTCACCTTCGTTTTTCGTTTTCAACTTAACAAAGGTTCTAATCAATGTATTTTTTTTCCACAGAGCTGTCGGTAAAACATGTCTGCTCATCAGTTACACGACCAACGCGTTTCCCGGGGAATACATACCTACAGTGTGAGTATCATCATTTTCATCTTTTTCTCTTCTCCTTTGAATCGGGTCTTCAAAAGAGGGACAGTCCTTAAAAGCACTCACTGTCCGATATGCCGATAGTATTAACGGTAAGGATACTGCCCAGCTGAGTATGGCAATGTCGACTTCAGTTCATAACCAATGATAACGCAGGAAATATCGGTCGGTCACGTGACCCAATAAACAGATTTTTTAAATTTCCTGCGAACTCATTGATTATCGACAAACTCTTCCGATCGCTATGGTAAAGAGGCTAGATAGATATCTACAGGAAACTGAACATGAGGTTTAGGAGTTGGATGGAAGCAGGAATAACAAATTTTGATAGAATAATTAATTATTCTAAACCAACATAGAAATGATGATAATGTATTCACGTGTGTGTAAAAGAAATTCACGAAGCTGCTTTTCATTGTTAAAGACTAAAGCCATGTGTCTATATTTCCAGATTCGACAACTATTCTGCAAATGTAATGGTAGACGGCAAGCCCATCAACTTGGGGCTATGGGATACGGCGGGACAGGAAGATTACGACAGGCTGCGACCTCTCTCCTACCCACAGACTGATGTGTTCCTTATATGCTTCTCGCTTGTCAACCCCGCTTCCTTCGAGAATGTGCGAGCTAAGGTAAGCCCAAATACTCTTTTTTTACAAAAACTTATTTACTTTCTCCTGTCCCGATGTCCATCTGTAATCAAATCTTGCAAGTTAAATTTAGCATAGGTACATCTTAGTTTCTGAATGAGCTGAAGTTTTACATGTAAATAGCACAATAATCCAAAAAACATGATAATTTGGAAGTGATCTGATGCTAGAGCTGGAAGGTGACCATAGCATACTTTTTTAAAGTTTATTTTATTCGACCGTAGTTAAGTTATTTATGGGTCACACTCCATCACTATCCTGTTATTCATACATGTCTTTATTGTATCTAAAAGGCACTTAGGTCCGCGATAACCGTCTCGGTGTCTGTTTGCAAGTCGTGCAGATAAGTCTGGCACTTAACATAAAGATGTTAAGCCTCATAGCCAATTTATGTGTTTATGAATAGGCAAGTGCAACAGGTCAATATCAAACTGCACACACAACTTCACTTCACAAAATCGCGTCTTTATCTCTGTAAGGTTAGACAGAGGTGTTCATTACGCGTATATTATATGTTTTTATATATAGTGGTTCCAATAGGTGGTAAGCCGTTTCTGGATTTCTCGTCATTCTGTCAACTGGTGCACAGCGTGAGTGGAGCTCCCTTTTCATACAGTTCACTCAATCTCTGAAGATCTTTATGGAGCTCACTTCCACCCATTATGATGACATAGGTATTGAATATTGTTTTTAATTTCCAGTGGTTCCCCGAAGTCCGGCATCATTGCCCGTCGACGCCCATCATCCTTGTGGGCACCAAGCTCGACTTGCGCGAAGACAAGGACACCATTGAGAAACTCAAGGACAAGAAACTTGCGCCCATCACATACACACAGGTACAAACACTTATTGGTAATTCATTAGTTTCTTTTCTCATTATCATTTCAGATTCCCGACTGACATTTGCAATATTACCTATTTGCATCTTAACCTTCTACATCTTCTGTTTTTTTTTCTTCAAATTTTTGGCGTAATGCTCTGCGATGCGAACTGTGTCTGGCTTATTTCATCGGCAACTTGGGCTCGATGGCAGATCGCTTATCCTTTGTAGGGAGGGACATGCGTTTTGGACGCAAAACCAATTGCGGACGCTTACAAGACGCTTTTTGGTACACTCGAGCGATGATATAATCTTTAATGCACACCTTAAATTGACTTCACAATAGGCGGTGTATTGACTATTGTACAGCTAAATCATCCGCATATCTGATGTAATAGATTGAGGGATTTGGTTGGCCGGTTTCTAAAGAGGGCTATTCTAATGGTCTAATTAGGTAGCTTTATGTAGTAGTCACATTACATTATAAAATTATACTGCTACGATATCGCTGGGTTGTCAGGCGTGTAGTCTAAGTTTCTTTGGATGACTAGCTATGGTTGGAAAGTCAATACCGCTACTATAAAGTTCTACTTACAACAAATTAGTAGAAATACAAATTAAACAGTAATGCATAATAGGACCAAAGTTTTACAACAACAACAAACAGCCTTGTTACAAATAAACGACAAATTGTAAACAACCGTCAAATCCGAGAATAGCCGGGAAACCCCATGCGGTTTGTACAAAGCTTATTAGTTTGTTAATTATTATCTCTTATTTCATTGTTACACGTACATCAGTTAAACTAGCTGAAGTGACCAGAATCTTCTGTCTGTGATAGTGTCAGTATGTTTCTCCGTATATGCCTTGTTCTCTTCTCTATTTAGACTTCTTCTAAATTGGCAATAGGTATAAATATAACCAAATAAAATAGTGCAATAGATTCGTTTGGTCAAACTGTGATAGGATTGAATTAACTTACAACTAGGTATCTTGCCCGTAACTTTTGTGGAAAGTATATACTGGGCAATCGTCATTTTAGGAATGAGACATTTTTATAGGTAGGTACCTCGTCATCATCATCATCGAACGCCATAACATTTGGTACCTGCAAACGCTAATTATTCGGGTAGACAGACACAGATCACATCTTTATCCCCGAAGGGTTAGAACGAGGCGCTTTTCTTTCCTCTTTCATTTTTTTACACTTCATGCACAGTAACAGTACATAGGCAGACTTAATGCCATAGGCATTGTATAACAGTCAACCTTAGGGTGGTGCATAGAGAACTAGTGGTAGGTGCTCAAAGGTTATGATAGTATAAGAAATAAGTCCGACCGGGGTAATAATTCATAATGATAATCAATAAACTTAAATACTAATACTAACATATATATATATATATATATATATATATATATATATATATATATATATATATATATATATATATATATATATATATATATATATATATATATATATATATATTACGCCCATAAACCTACATAATATATACTACGTATTATTAATAAATATTAAGTGACTAAGAAATTTTGTCTATGTTTATATACTGTACATCTCTATATATAAAAATGAATCCCTATTTCCCTTGGTCACGACATCACGCGTGAACGGCTGGACCGATTTCGCTTATTATTTTTTTGTTGTGTTCGTAATTATCAGGAGAAGGATCTTATGGAAGAAAAAAAAAAGTTATGCGGAACATTAGAAAGATGAATGCGGTACGAAGTTCGACGGGACAGCTTGTAAACTAATAAAACAACTATGAGCTACGACTGCATTAAGTACAGAACGCGCTTTTAACGGCGACGTTTCGCTAGTCACTTCGTTAACCCCACGTGATAGGTGGCGAACCTATAGCCGTCTCTATGGACTAGGTATATTTGCCAAAGCCTCGTCCGTTTGTTAGCAGGAGGATGACTTGCGCCCTGGAGATGTTGGTAGGTCCCCTTAGCACCCAATATTCGGGCAATGTGATCAAAGTTGTTATTGTTTTTAGGGTCTCGGCATGTCTAAAGAGATAAGCGCAGTGAAGTACCTGGAGTGCTCGGCGCTCACACAGAAGGGTCTCAAGACGGTGTTCGACGAAGCGATCCGCGCGGTGCTGTGTCCGGTGCAGCCCATCAAGCCGCGACGGAAGTGTCAGCTCTTGTAATTGCATCGCTAATAAGGTGAGCTAAATCAATATACTACCACTAGTGATATCGCCCAGCAGACCTCGCGAACATTAAAAACATTATGTCGGCTTTTTTTGCATCTCCGCTGAAACACTGTCCGCCATGTTATGTGATGATGACGTCATTTTGCTAGTAAACATATAAACGTCAGTCATGTTTTTATGACTGTCAACAGGCGAAGGTGGCAGTGTAGTATACGGTCCTTGTGATGTCACAGCACAAGCTACAGACCAGATTTTCAAGCATTCAAAAAGTTTTCTTATTTTAATAATGTTATGTTTCCAAGTTTTATTATTTTTCGGTTATGTAGAGCAATTTATTAACCATTTAAGACATATTTCAAAATAGTGTCAAGTTATTAACCTTTTAAGACCTTAGAGAATTAGGGAGAGGACCGGTGACTCTCGCTCCGGGTCGTTTCTGGTGCAAAGGTTGTCCATTGCCATTCATTCAGCGCGGCAACGCTGCTAGCATCATGGGCACTTTTGCGCCAGGAATGATGCGGGACGAGTATAATGATTTTCTTTCGTCTGACTGCGCTATTGTATCTGTGTAAACATATTTTTATTGTAAATTGACATTGATGAATTGAATAAATAATTAAATTATTTTCTTTAAAAAAAAATTAAAACCTTCAAAAAAGTGTCAAGTATCCTATTCAGCCCAATGCCCTCGGTTCCATTAGTTTCCCAAAACATTTATACTTTTTTTTTATATTTGGCCAAATTGACGCCGCCCGCCTGGTGGTAAGTCGTGACGACGACTAGCGATTATGGGCCACTCTCACAGCACACAATACTATAGAGAGTGGCCCTCAACTTGAGCACCCACTGATGTGCCTATTCACGCTCCGCTTAAAGAACCCAGGATTATATGTGGGAGGAAACACGTGCACAGGCAGGGCGTTCCAGGCCACTAACGCTCGGCAGAGAAACGAACGTTTAAAACGCTCGGTTCTCGCGAACATGCTATCCACTATCCACTGTGTGGGAGTGGCATCTCTGCCCGGCACGCGTTGTTCGGGATCGGAAGGAAGAGGGTGGGATCAGATTGAAGAGCTCTTCAGAACACTCGCCGTGGTAAATACGGTAGAATGCGGCCAAGGAAGCTATTGTTCGGCGCTGAACTAGTGGCTCAAGGCTTCCCGTTACCTCCGGACAATCTATAATACGGATAGCCCGTCGCTGCATAGCGTCGAGAGCGTCCAGCAGATACTTCGCGGAGCCGTCCCAGAGGTGAGAGCAGTATTCGACGCAGGGTCTAATCTGCGTCTTGTACAGCAGACACCTCTGGTCCGGTGTAAAGAATCTCTTTACCTTATTCAGTATTCCTAGTTTCCGCGAAGCTAGCCCTATACATCTTTCGATGTAGTTTTTATTATTGAGCTCTCGACGAACGTCTACGCCAAGGATCATCTGAAATAGATTATTAGAAGAATCGATATCTCGATGCAAAAACATCATTTTTTTAAATCGATATATATCAGTGAATCGATATTTCTCCCTGGAAACGTAATAACATTGTACTTTTGTTCCAGATATATCGTAGTACGTCGATGCCAGTGTATACAGCCTAGCTTACAATTTACGCACCAACATCACTAATAAATGTGCTGTAATCAATGGACTGCAACAAATGCATACAATAGATGTTAATTTTTACTGTTAAAGTACGCAATATTATTAACATGTAATTGTGGGTGTGAGTGAGCTCCGTAATATATGTATATCGCTTTTTATATCGATACAGATAATGTATACGTCACAGATAATATAGCGAATAATGCTTTATTTTTTTAAATAATCTGTGGTACAAAGTATTCGTTTTTCAAAAATATGTTCGATATTTGTCCTTGGAAAACTTCAATCCATTTTTGAAATGAAGTTTAACTTATATTTGGGTGCTTATAACAATATCATAATGTACAAAATATTATAAGCCGCGCAAGATGACAATGGGTTGACGGCCATGTTGGTGACGTCATAGTGACGTAGAGGCCTACAATACTGTTTTGTTATCCCGTACTTTTCAGCGATTGATGAGCGATTCACGGAGCAGTTATTGTGACAAGATTCTATCCCATCGTGCGCGGCTTATATAACATTCCTATAACACTTTATATACTAATGATTTTTTGTTCTCAAACGTTCGATTTTCAACATCTTTGTTCAGTGATTAAAAAAAAATGGAATTGTTAAAATTTGTCTTTTGCTAGAGATGTGACTATATTTTAATAATTATTACTTTTTTAATTTTGTTTCTACATAGTCACTGTTATGCAATAATGTTTTCAGCCAGTAATAACTTCTATGCATATATGTCCATCACAAGTTGCATATGAATTAATGTTACTTACTGCAAATATATTATAAGTACAGAATTCGTAAGTAAGGGAAATGAGTTATTTTAAATGCTTATATTTTTACCGATCTTTTATTAAATTCACATTCGCAAAGTCCATACCTAACAATTGATTTCGAAGTATTTTTTTTATTTAATACTAACTGAACTGTACAAAATATGTAAAGAAAGTCCGTAAGGTTAATTTCAGCATTTATCTTTGTGTCGCAAATCATAGTTGTATAAGATCTAAAAAATATTGAACTCTTATATGTTTTGAGTCCGTAATAAAAATATCATCTACAAACATACATAAAATCACGCATGTTGCCCCGAAGAGGTAGGAAGGCTCATATTATTCGTCTACTTTTCGCCAGTAACTTGGTCCCACATCATAGGTATCAAACCTATTGCCGATAACTGGGCGTCTTGGCTTTGACAGACAAAAGTGCCCACTTTTGTTTGTCAGAGTCCAGAGGTCCAAGTCAACTTCCTTGGCGCGCCCCTGCCGATGAACGGACGAGGCGTCGTCATCGGCAGGGGCACGCCAAGGAAGTTGACTTGGACCTCTACAATTTTAGTCCGACCACTATACAACCATCTGTCATCTAACATTTATTGTAGTTTAAGGGCATGTATGTCTGGCAATACCCGCGTGAATGTTCAATAATAAATTAGATACATATCGTTGGTAAACTATGGATGTTCCTCGTTGTTAATGTTCATAAAGTATCCCATCCAAAAAAACCTTTACCGAACCGTTTGATGCTATTTGATGATGTTTGTCAGTGTTACGTCTCTACTCTCTTATGATATAGTGGCAATAAATAAGTTGAATATATGTTTAAAAATATAATTGAGCTGAACCCACAGTTTTATGTATTACTTTAAGATAATAAACAATAAAACATGTAAGATAATATTGTTACAAATTCAGTCTTGAACGGCTAATGTGAAATACCGCACAATTACTTTTAGCATAACCAACCCAATTGTGATGGTAGCATTATATTGAACCGCACTGGTTTTGCTTTTTGATTTAATGGTTCGACTCGGTAGCATTACTGTCAAGGAAGGCATTTTTTGCTGAAAATCTGATAATGGGTTTAGACTCTAATTTACTGTCTAGACATTTTTACTCGGCCTCTTTATATGAGATGCTTTTTTTAAACCTTTTACGCCTAATGAACTTCAGAATTAAGTCTTAGAGAAAAACAAGATCGCTTAATTAGAAAATAAAATGGCACTAAGTTAATTATTGTCTAAATCCACTCATACAATAGAAATGTTTATGAAGTAAAACGAAACGGTACACGTAAGATAATTTTTGAAGTGTGCAATTGTTGTTGCTAGTTCTCAATTTAAATAGATGTCATAGACTTTAAAAAAAAAGCTGTCACGACCGTTTCGAATTTCGAACAGTTCGAACAATTGCACAGAACATCATTTAGTTGTAAGATTTTAATGTATGTATTGTTCAGATGCAAATATTTAGAAGAATCAGCATGTAAATAAGTGGTAATTTTAGTATTATATATATAAATAAAATTTACACACTAAATGTGTGACGTTTTTTATACTAGATCCATATTTCCATAATTGTAAGCGTATAAACTTAAATGTATTCTAAATTAATCATTTTTCATTGTGTAGTTTTTATCTATTCTCAAAATAATTGTTTATGGTTGGATGGACTAACTGTTCTTATTTTTTTTAAATTTAGTTTTAATATCCTGTTTACTATAATATTTTAAGACGACCTTTGTTGGTTAACATGAAATGTATGTATGTAACATTATTAAAGAAAAAACACTTGTGTACTGAACCTAGTGTTCAAAAAAACAACATTGTAACTGTATTTTCTTTTAACTTTCTACACAGTCTTAATTTGAAATTTTCTTTGCTATTTACTTTCAAGCTATTTCATTTGTCGTCTGACAAAAATACTTCTTAAAAAGCTTTTTATTTCAATGCTTTAGTCCAAATTTCCGTTCAGTTCTCGAATGTTCTTTTGTATATTATATATGTTGATTGTAATAAGGAAATAACTAGTAGAGATGTTACGAACACAGCACTATTTCATTATTACACCTATATCTCTGAGGGGGTAAGCAGAGAAACATTCATTTGAAAAGATGATTTGAAATGATTTAATGTGAAACTAAGTGAAAGTACATTTACTGCCAGATGCGCAAGGCAATACATAGAACGCTTGAGAAAGAACCTGGCAATACAGCAAATTGCATAGCAAGGTCATTCGGGAACTGCATAGAATTATAATTATGTATTGTATGTTAGTGTCATTAATTAGTATCTATGTTATGTTGTATATTATATTGTTGGATGTGTAGTCACAATATGCCATGTACTTGCATTTTTGCTTTCATTTGAAACATTATTTTTGTACAAAATTCTCAATACTGTGTCCATTATAAGATTTTGTAGCTAGACAAGCGCTGTCGAAGCAACACTTCCAAATATTGTAAGCCTCTGGATAATTGAAAATATATTTATATTAACTGTTCAGTTTTATTGTGTTATTTTTACACCTGCAGATAGATTTATATGTTACTAGTTTCACCCGCATGCAAATTTGTACTAAAACCTTCCGCGTTAACCTTTCTAGTTTATAAATTTGTGAAAACCGTATAGAAATTCGTTGCGTAGTTTTAAAAAACTGGTAATACTGAATAAGGTGAAACATTTCTTCACACCGCACCAGACGTGTCTGCTGTACAAGACGCAGAGTAGACCTTGCGTCGAATACTACTCTCACCTCTGGGACGTTTCCGCGAAGTACTTGCTAGACGCACTCGACGCTATGCAGCGACGGGCTATTCGGATTATAGATTGTCCTGGGGTAACAGGAAGCCTTGAACCGCCGCCGCCGAACTATAGCTTCCTTGGCCACATTCTGAAGAGTTTACCCTAATCCCACCCTCTTTTAGATCCCGTACATACAACACGTGCCGGGCAGGGATGCCACCTGTATACTGTTGATACAATCTTCGCCAGAACTGAGCGTTTCAAGGGATAAATAATAAATTAATATTTTTGGACATTATCTCACGAACCCACGGCCTTTCCCTAACAGGAGGAGTGCTCTGACCAGCTGAGCTACGATGACCACTACCGACAACATCGAATTTTTGCTTCATATCATATCCATAATTTCTACATCGCGCGATATAGCGTGATGTAGAAATTAGAAGTAAGAATAGTATAAGCAAACTCATTGCTTTGAAATACAAAAATGTCATTCACTTTTGACACTTTTGACACATTCAACTCACGACGTCATCTAGCCCAAAGCTAATATAAACTTGTGCTATGGGATCTAGACGACTGATAAACATACTTGCATATATCTAAATACATACATATTATACATAGAAAATACCCGAACTCCGAAACAAACATTTGTGGATCGCACAAATAATTTGATTCGACCCGGATTCGAAACTGGGATCTCAGGAACGGCAGTTGTATACTCATACCACCGAGGTAGATCGTTCCTCTGTAGAACGATCGAGGCCTGGAACACCCTCCTACTTACAAGCCAGGGTTTTCCAAGCGGAGCGTGAAGAGGCACATCACTAGTTCCTTAATTTGAGGGCAACTCTTAATAGCAACCTATAAAATTTGTCAAGCGGGCGAAGTCGAGGGCATCCGCTAGTAAACTATAATGAATGAAATTAAACTAGGTATGCAATGCATGCTACTAATTGCAAATGTTGAGCGGTGCAAATTTTCTTAATTTTTTTTTATGTTCTATTTCATGATTTCAGAGATATGCACTCCCGGGTATGATGTCGACCAGCATACAAAATTTGGTCAAAATCGGTCGAGCCGTTTCGGAGGAGTTGGCACACAAACGATTTACACTAGTCGTCTACGATAGAGCTTCGCTTCGCTCCGCTCAATTAAATGAAACACCAACTTACAAGTATTTTTAACCGGTACTATGCACTAGTCAGAGAGAAAGGTGACTAATCTACTTAAGTATATTAACAGTCAGGTCACACTATAGCCATAATTATTATTTTTATTTTCTTTAAAAAAATGTTGTAAGTGGTACCTACAACCAGTGAACGGAAATCCGTTCACAGCAATCCGTCCTAGCTACCGGTTGACACAAACAGACAACTCAACGTTTCTTTATTATATAGATTTCATACTTTACATACATATAGTTACTTTTTATTCATTAAACAGAAGGGTAAATTTTTAATTTTAATTTAACCTTTTATTTGAACTTTTATTTCAGGCAACTTAGACTAGTGACAGATCTTATAAACTAATCTACGGCCCATAGATATATACCTTAAAACTAAGAATACATAATAATATAAATATTGATTAGGCATCAAGGCCCATAATAATAAATACCTAAACCTAAAATACATATCTATACATAAAACTTAAATCTATGTGGACACGTTCCTTTGTGCCTTTTGTTCGGCGTTGTCTCTCGGCCTGCCCCGGAACCGCCGGAACACCACACCCCTCGGCCACAAGTCTTCTTTGGTGAAGGTTTCCAGAGCCGTCGACGGCACGCGCACCACGAACGACTTGAAGTTCACGTTGTGACGCAACTCCAAAGGCTCCACCCTCACGACGTACTTGGTCTTGGCTGTGATGTACTCCACGATGTCCTTGGTCTTTGTGGAGTGATGCATGCGCGAGATATACAGCAGCGTGGGTACCACACATTTTTCGGCAGGGTTGAGTCCTGCATTTCTTCTGGACTCTAAGAAATCCATCAGCATCCGGATCCAGATGTTTAGCGGCGGGCAAACTCGCGGCAGCCGCATAGCTAACTCGTGGAGGTGACGTCAACGTGACACGTGCCTGCGCAGCGGGGATCGTGGCGGGGCGCGCGGGGACAATGGGGTCACTGCGCGACGATGCAACTGCCAGCGACGAAGTTTCAGATTTCGCTGAATCAGTCGTCGCCGGTGGACGTACCAATGCTTCATGTTTGTTGATATTGTTTGAAGCCTCGCTTGACCTCGATACCGATGTGGCATCCCGTAACTCCCTTACCTCGTTACGTAGGTCGGTGATGGTGGATTGTGAGGCTTCAAACTTGAGCATCACATCGGCCAGACTTGCCTTAATGGCTGGTTTACATTGGTCAAGCTTTTAGTACAGTAGCCAAGTACAGTGAACAAGGGCAGTGGTGTAAACCAATCGGACAGTAGCGAGTCAACTTGGCTTGCAACCTGGCTTGCAAGTGGACCCGAATAGAATGGCTTTCTATTTTTTGGACAGTTACAGTTTTTCATCTCTCCGGCGAGACGGCATTCGGTCACTTATGTTCAGTGACGCGTACAGCAGCTCCTTGGCACTGCGAATCTCCTCTTCCATGAAGTTTGACTTCATCCATCACATCCTGCTGGTACTGCAGGAATGCCAGCAGCTCATTCGCTATGAGATTTGCGCTCATAGTGAATATAGGGCGGTGTAGCGAGCGCCACACAATACGTAAACAATAACTTGTGCCGTAGCCTTAACACGTCCGCACTGTAAGGGCTCGTTTAAGGAGACGCGGCGCGTCGTGCGGTGCGGTTCGCGAGGCGGGCCGCCAGAAACACAAACATACGGCAATGTTCGGAGCGTTCAAGGAGAAGCGTCTTTGCAAGCGTTTGTTTGAGTTGTAGCTGCCCAAGCGACGAGCGTCGCCGCGTCGGACGCGGCAAATGTAGCGACAGGCGACGCCGCAGAGTACGCGGCGGGTAAACCAGTGAGTTTCGCAATGGGAGAACGCGGCGGATGAAGCGGCGGGTGACGCCGCAAAGGACGCGGCAAGGAAGGCTGGGAGAGGTGCGGGGTATGCAGTGGGAATGTTGGCGTCGTCGGTGCCAGTTTCAGGGACGGAAACTTAGCATTGCGCTAAGGAAAAAACATTACAGCGCTATCTACTAATCCTGCTGGATAAACAGCGGACAAGTTAATATCTGCATTTCTCGCTAGATGTTTATTTTCAAAATTTTATGAATAAATTTTATGTTCCGCTCTAGCGGTAAATAAAATACTTTTTAGGTTATAATTATCTTCAAACAATATATCAATGATGTCGTCCATGATGATTACACACAATACACACGTTTGCTCTTTGTAACTAGTCAAACAAGACTGGAAGGACGGCAATAAGCTGCGAGAGTCGCACCGGGTGTCGCACTGAACGACGCCGCATACAAAGCTGCGTCCCACGCGGCGGGCGCAGCGCCGTGCGAAGCCACGCCGCTCGCGTCGCTCGACGCCCCGCGTTTCCTTAAACGAGCTCCTGCATTTCTATATGTTTGAGTTTGCGCGTGACGCGACGCGGGCCGCTTCACGCGCCGCCTCACTATAAACGGTTAAATCGCTCGACGTGCCGCGCCAAGCCACGCCACACGTGAAGCTCGACGCCCCGCGTCTCCTTAAACGAGCCCTAACGCGCATGATGCAAGACGATAATAAACGTAAAGGTAATAAACTTTTACGTATCTGAGAATGGGCGCAATTGCACGATAACGACACGTGATATCGTGACGATATCGTCTATAATATCGTGGCGATATCGTAAGTAGCAGCAGGAACATGTAAGAATGTAAATTATCGTGACGATATCGTCACGATAATACGATTCGACCCGAATCTCCGTCGTCAAAAGTCGAACACGCCAACGCCAATTTTAACGTGTTCTTGCATTATCAGTATCACACGTTGTATTGTTGGTGTTGCACTGCCAGTGTGCAGTCCTCTGCGTCAGTGTTGTGCATTAAAAAAAATCCATTTGTAAATTTTGAATTTATTCTTTTTTTAAATACGTAGTGTGTTATTTTTCAAAATGGCAAATACTTTATTGAGCAAGGAGTTACCTGATATAGAGGCAAGTGAGAAAGCATGAGTACCTGTCATCTTGTTTTATTTGTGGGACCAATTACGTATTTCAAATAATCGTCCCATTTATTAACTAAATAAGATATTGAATAAAGACGAAGAACGCAGTATCTATTTTTAATTTTAAAGGTTTTAGTAGGTACGTTGCAGGTCAAGCATAGACTATTCTATGCTTGACCTGCAACGTACCCTATGGGTGATTACGGAACCCTATGGTTCCGTAATCACCCATTTATTTTATTTATTTTCAACAGGAACACATAACAGTTACACGTTAACGTATTACTATAACATGCAATTCTTAAAATTAAGTAAACGCATAACCCACATCTATGTCCGCGAAGTAATATTATATAAATTATAACTACTTATCTAAATGTAAAAACATGCGCCAAAGTACACAAATGCAAATTAAGTGAATATATTAGTCCAACATTTAAATAGCCAAGCGTCTAAACTTGGTATCTGTAAGTGCAAATACATCTAATTCCGAGTAGTGTGTGTAGTAAGACCCATAATGTAATTTATAACTCCTGAACTAACAGAGTTATCTAAGCCCCTATAGTTTTACTTAGAAGTTCATTAAGATACATGGGCTGAGTAAATTAATATTTTCAGTATTTTCCGCGCTTGCGTTTACCTTCTAAAAATCAGTTTTTCCTAAAAAAATACGTCATATGAATGTCTCGCAAACGTGTCTTTTTATTTTTCGGGCATATGTAATAATCTATCTATATATTTAATACGACAATTTGTCTGTCCGTCCGTCACGTTTTTCAATTATAAATAATAATACATACATTTGCATGAAATAGTCTTTTTTTTTTCTTATATATTTGAGGCGATACAAAGTTCGCTGGGATAACTATCTCTGGGGCCTACCGCCCATGTCATACTCATCTGCACGTGGTGCATCTGCTAAGTGCTAACAAACGGATGAGACTGGCTTTATACTTCCCGGTAAAGGCAATAGGCTCGCCACCTGCTACGTGAGGGTTAAAAAATTGGTGAAATGTGGGCGAATTGAGCGCCTCTGTCTACCCCTTCGGGAATAAATACGTGATTTGTGTCTGTCTTTCTAAGTACCTATATGATTGTATTGTCACGGCACGTATTTACCTATTCTTATGAAGTTTCTCTATAATTTAAACTGGTGATGCAATCCGTTAATAGCATACGACGACCGTATAGCTCTATAGTTAATAGTAATTTGCATAACGAACAGTCGCGTAAACAAAAGTCAATATTAAAATTAAATGTCATGTCATCTATCTATATATAGAAATGGGGAATGTCCCATGATTACAAAAATACAAATTGGCCACGTCACACATTAGTAAAGTATAATATTATCGTAAGAGCACATTTGAGCCTACAAACTGAAAGTAGTTCACTAGGTAATCTAAGTCCTTGAGCAATAAATAAAAAGTCCAGCCCCGCATTTACCTAAGTGTGACTAATTTACAAAATTTACCAACATAATATCATATTATTTGACTGTCTCGGTGGCGCAGTGGTATGAGTATGCGACTCCCTTCCCAGAAGTACCAGGTTCGATTCCGGGTCGAATCAAATTATTTGTGTGATCCACAAATGTTTGTTTCAGACTTTGGCTATTTTCTATGTTCAACAACAAAATGTATATTAGTATGTTTATCAGTCGTCTAGAACCAATAGTACAAGCTTATATTAGCTTAATTTAGGCTAGATGACGTCGTGTGAGAATGTCCAAAAATATTTATTTATTTATAATAAACACAATAAAATTACAGAATAGTTTGTGTGCAAACGCGTAAAGCTTTGCTTTCTTAATTGCAACCCTAGGATGGATAGTAAAAAAAACCGACCAAGTACGTGTCGAGCCACGCATAAGATAGGGTTCCGTAGTTATCCATCAAGCCTCTATAACTCCTGAACTAAAAGAGATGTACCATCCGTTATAGTTTTCCTTCAAAGTTCATTAGGTAGAGAAAAAATTAATGATGGTAGTCCATACTACCATCATGAATTTATTCAGGTTTTTCACGCCAGCCGTTTAGGTTTTAGAGGGGGGGGCACGCCATGTTTTCGCAAAAACATGCTCTTCAAAGCTAAATATCTCGCAAACGGATTTTTAAATAAAAAAATATCTTAGCAACCTCTCAATGTTCTAATTCTAGCACTAACTGTTTGGGAGGAATGCCGAGGACGCGAGTTCCGAGAAATGAAATGAAATGATTTATTTATTTGTATAGGTCACTAAATGGCTCTTACAAACATCAGTAAGTACTTAAAATAAAAAAAAATTAATTGATTCTATATTTACATGTACTGCCAGATTCGCAAAGCAATAAGTAGAACCGAGAGAAAGAACCTGGCAATAAAACTCTCGGTCACTCTTTTTCAATAATTAACTCATTTACACATTTTCTTAAGACTAAATGTGGACGAATGTACGTTGGTCCCGTGTCAAAATCAAAAAGGGCGTGTATAATGCACCAAAAAAAAAAAAGTATATAGTCACCAAAGTACAAACAGAAATTTTTACAACAGAGACTTTTACTACGGAACCCTAAAAACAGAATCTAAAGGCATAGATGGAATTCTGTAGAAAAAGAACTTCATAAATCCTTATTGGTCATACTCATATTGTTACTTATACTTTTACAACTGTTTTGTCATTCATCTCCTTTTTTTTTTAACTCCGCGACTCTGTATTTCCAGTGGCGCCCGGCGGACTTTGGCCACCCGTGTGGCCTCTTCGGGGGTTTGGTCGGAATAAAAATCCCGTGTCGTTGGGGTTGGGTTTTATCCCGCGTCAGAGAGTGGAGGAGTAAGGATGGCGGGTGGCTATCCCGCCGTCATCAGGCCCCGATCATGGAGGTCGATGGTCCTTGCCTTCATCTCCTTTCATCCATCCTTTCTACCTAAGTGCCTGAACCATCTAAGAATTCCTTTTTCTATCGAATCTTACCCAGACAAGCGAGCCTCTGTTTACTTAATGTCAATATTCCATTGTTACTCGTGATAACTTATGTTTAGAAGTTAAAGTGCTTAGGTATTCTAATTAAGTTTAGTAAGTATAATTACAATTCTATATTTTCAGAACTTATTGAAGTTGAATCCTACTGTGAAACAGTACTCCAACTTAGTGCCTTCAGCTCAAACGAAGAAGACCAAGCAACATTGGAAGCGAAATGGCGATAGAAAGTGTACGGTAAGTCTTATATTAAAGTCAAAAATAGCACAGAGTAAAATAAACGGAACAGATTTTCAGCTATGAACAAACAAGCTGAAATCAGTCGCACCACTACAAGCACGCGGAGCATGTGTGCGTGTCTACTGGTCACCAGCCGTTGTCCGGTAAAAAAAAGCTGCCGTGTACAGCAACCCTAACACCTAGGTATATTGTCGAAGGGTGCAGGTCCTGGTGAATTGCACACCCACATTCTGCCAGAAGTTTGATTGATCCTACGTATTACGAAGGCATAAAGTTCACTGTCATGAACAGTCAAAAAAGTATATAACCTTTTCGTTATTCAAACCTAAATTAAGTACATGAGCCAGGCCCGAAGTAAGGTAGGTAGAGGAAATACGCTCTGAAACGAACGTTTTACTTTGGAGTGCAATAGTAATATTTCACAACAAATACATACCTTACAATACTTTACAATAAAGATATTGTACAACCTACTAGGTCTGTTCTGAGTGTAGGTACTGTAGGATCTTCAAATAAAAAGCAGATACTACTGTGCTACCAATTATTGTATTGTTACACTAAAAGGTACGACAGAGATAAGTCGACCGAAGGGAAAAGTATATATCGCGATCTACAACTTATTCAGTTGCATACAGCGCCATCTCGTGACACAAAAGTACACTAATAAACATGCAAGTTATACAGATGTCGATCATGTCCGTTTCATTGCGTATTACCTCTGCAATCCGGGTGTCTGTAAATCTTATCATCTTATTGAGTAAGGACATGACATATCTACGTAAATGTATACATGCTCACTGCTTATCAGCGTACCACATTGTATTGTTTACCTTTATGTAATGCTTGTGTTATTTGTTATTCTCAGTTCACGCAAACAACCACACGATTTGTAGAATTGTGCCAGTCCATGGTAAAAAGACTGTACGGTAGTATGGTACTAGGAATTAACTACTTACATAGAATCACTCCTAGATCCATGAGGGGTTAGGAAGAGGTAGTTGTGTTTGTCCCACTAGATAGAAGCCTAAACTTCTGCTATTACTAGGCACCACAATAGAATCTTAACAGCCATTTTGTACATTTTACTTATATGCCAAATTTCATGAGTCATCGATGTTCATAATTTCAGCCCATTTGACGTCCACTGCTGGGCATAAGTTTTTCCCAAAGAATGGAGGAGGGAATTCAACCTACATATATACTACGCTGGATGTCGTGTTTTTCTTCTCTAAACCACAGATATAAGAATGTCCTTCCCCACTTTACTTGTAAGAGAGTTACTCAGAAATTTTTTTTTTTCATAATTGGACCTAGTTATGCAGAAAGCAGCCATATGAGTAAAAGTACGAACGGAGTTATGAGCGTTTTTCTGTCGAATGTTTTCCTTCCGTTATTTATTACTTTCTGTGTATTTTATATTTGAGAATTATTAGGAAAACTACAGTAGCTTTTTATATCCTATCCAAGATTTCGTATTGTTTAGCATAATATCAATAATAGCGTTTTGGACATGGCTGTTTTATGTAAAATAGCTTATTTCATCGAAATTACAATAAAGAATAAACCAGCCACATAAGTTGGCTTTGTTCTGCATTAATTCAAAATGAAATAACGGTATATAAAAGACAGACAAGAAAATAAAACAAAATAATGTATTAAATAGGAGTAAAACATTACTCCATAATTGTATTTACATACCTTTATGATTTAATGAGTAATATTTGTAATTTATAACTAAACTAAAAATTGTTTTAGAGATCTTTATTTAAAAAAATATGTAACAAAATATTAATTTTCTTCTTACATTAATGAACACTATTCATTTATTGACATTGACATTATTGACATGCAAATCAAACAAAATGTAATCGATACAATAAAAATTTTCCGTGCGTGTTCGTTAGGGCGGATATTTGCTGCCGCCGGTTGCGCTACCTAGAAAACCCCCCCAACTCCGTCCTTTGGCTGCACGTAGACCATGGCTCTATGAGCCAGATCTACGTGTGCGTCTACCGTTCCCACACAGGGGATTCTGAGACAAACAAGCTCTTCCAGTACCTCAGCGAGATGGCTGATGATGCGCAGGTGGTGTTCCCGAACGCTGACCTAGTGTTTCTGGGGGACTTCAATGGTCATCACATTGAATGGCTAGGGTCCCTCAGAACTAATCATACGGGCAGACAGGTCAGATCATGCACCCGCTCTGCTCGATCTACTGCTGACGAGTCGCCCCGCCCAGTACAGTGTTTCGGTAGGAGCCCCATTGGGTAGTTCTGACCACTGTGTGGTTCACGCTGGCATGAAGATATCAACTCTTGCGTCCGTCCCCTGGAGCCAGCGCTGCTTTGTAGGAAAGGCTCCTTCGGATAGCGCTTCTGCGATTGCTGGGAAGTTTAGGGATGGAATATTACATCCCTTTCACTGATGTCGCCAGTATCCGCAGAGCCCGTTCCTGGTTCGGGCGAAATTGTGCCAAAGCTGTTCGACAAAAATAGTCAGCATATCGCACTTGGATCAGGGCCCGGGCTGTGCGCGACCCAAACGTGGCCCACCTCAAAGCAGCGTACAACCGGGCCACATAATCCAGCAAGAGGGCCTTTAAGAGAGCGAATGCCCAGCGCATCGCGCGGCTTGGTCAGGAGCTCACTTCCCATCCCATGAGCAGCCGTGGATACTGGCAACTGGCCAAAGCCGTGCAATCTAACTTTTGTCAGCCCTCGCTGCCACCGCTGCGTTTCCCAGATGGAACACTGGCTCACAAAGCCAAAGAGAAAGCGGATATGCTCGCAGACCTCTTTGCGGCTAATTCCCGGGTCGACGACGGTGGCCTGCAGCCCCCGCCATCGCTAACTGAGGCCACACTATGCCTGACATTGTACTGTAGGCAATGCGATCACTCAACACGCGGAAAGCCAGTGCCCTGACGGCATTCCGGCGGTGGTACTACGGAAATGCGTAGCTGAGTTGTCACTGTGCGTAGCTGAGTTGTAGTAATTCGTCTGTACCGCCTGTCTTACTCCACAGGAATCGTGCCGGAGGTCTGAAAGGAGGCGAACGTACAACCGATACCCAAGAAAGGGGATCAGTCTGATCCAGGCAACTATCGACCATAGCTGTCACATTAGTCATCTACAAGGTGTTTGAGCTCATCATCAACAAGCAGCTCATGCGATAGGTACCTCGAAGATCACTCGCTAATAAATGATCGGCAATACGGTTTCAGATCAAAATGATCTTCTGACATTCGTAACGCATGTCTGGAGTGAGGCTATGGAAAGGCACGGTGAGTCCTTGGTGATTAGCCTGGACATCGCCAAAGTATTCGATAAAGTCTGGCATGCTTCGCTCCTTTCCAAGCTTCCGGCATATGGTGTACCTCCTCAACTGTGCAACTGGATGGCCAGTTTTCTGAACGAACGCCGAATGTGGGTCCTCTGCGATGGCCAGGCTTATCGCTTTTTGCAAGTGAATGCCGGGGTGCCCCAGGGGTCCGTGCTGTCACCAACTCTCTTCCTTCTACATATCAATGATATGCTATCCCTGGGGAACATTCATTGTTATGCAGGAGACAGCACATTGCACGGGAGCTACTGGGCTCGTCTGGCGGCGGGGCGGTCGGAGATTGAGGAGGATAGACAACAACTCGTGGCTGATCTCGACAGGAACCTCGACTGTATCTCTTAATGGGGTACCGAGAACCTGGTCGAGTTCAATGCCCGCAAAACACAGGCGTGTGCATTTACAGCGAAGAAATCCCCTTTCCTTCCCCTACCCTCTCTTCAGAATGCTTTATTCTCAATGAAGGACAACCTTGATATCCTTGGCATAGACGTTCGTCGAGAGCTCAATAATAAAAACTACATCGAAAGATGTATAGGGCTAGCTTCGCGGAAACTAGGAATACTGAATAAGGTAAAGCGATTCTTTACACCGCACCAGAGGTGTCTGTTGTAGAAAACGCCGATTAGACACTGCGTCGAATACTGCTCTCACCTCTGGGATGGCTCTGCGAAATATTTGCTGGACGCTATCGACGCTATGCAGTGACAGGCTATTCGTATTACAGATTGTCCAGAGGTAACGGGAAGCCGAAGCTGCTAGCTCAGCGCCGAACAATAGCTTCCTTGGCCGTATTTACCACGGCGAGTGTTCTGAAGAGCTCTTCAATCTGATCCCACCCTCTTCTTTCCGATCCCGAACAACGCTTGCCGGGCAGAGATGCCACTCCCACACAGTGGATACCATGTTTGCGAGAACCGAACGTTTTAAACGTTTGTTTCTCTGTGCACGTGTTTCCTCCCACATATAATCCTGGGTTCTTTAAGCGGAGCGTGAAGGGGCACATCAGTAGGTCGTCAAGTTGAGGGCCGTCTCTATAGTATTAAGTACTGTGAGAGTGGCCCACAATCGCTAGACGTCGTCACGACTTACCACCAGGCGGGCAGCGTCAATTTGGCGAACCCAATATGAAACAAATAAATAAAAAAATTCGCATAAACGTAAATGTCATAAAATTTTCTTAACTAACCGTTAAGTTTGGATATTTGTTTCGGGTACGGCGGTTACGGTACGGGGTACATATATTAGGCTGACTTATGCAATATACGTTAGGCAGTTTGTGTCAATATTGACTGCATTTTACACCATGATGACTGTTTTTTACACTTTTTTTTTGTTGAATGGCTGTATTGGACGGCTCATATCTCCGCTGTAAGAAGCGATATTGAAATGGCCGTCTTCGCTAAAAATCCGGCTTGTCGAATTTAGTACGGCTGTGTTAATAACTCGATTTTAGAAAAAGTGCCACTTGGCTGCTTTCTGCATAACTAGGTCCAATTTTATTAAAGCACTTTGTCAGAATAGTAAATACGCATGTCCGTCCGTCCGTCCGTCTATCTGTCCGTCCGTCCTTGGCTTTCCTCCCGAACGGCAAATATGAAACTTTGCATGGCTATGTGTATTTACTACGCTGACAAATTGCTTTAATAAAATTAAAAAAAATGTCTTTTTTTGTTGTAGCTCCCCAACACGTAAAGTGGGTACTTTGTTTTTTTATTCGCACCTACCCTATAGTGTAGAGTATCAATATACAGGTCTGTTAAAAACATTGGGACGTTGCTAAGTAAAATTTTTGATTTAAGTATCCGTTTTTGAGATATTCAACTTTACAGTTCAGTTTTTGTTAAAACAGGGTGAGTGTCGGCCCCCTCTAGAAGCTAAACGGCTGACTCGAAAAATGTGAATCTGTGAAATTTCTAGTTATCACGGTACATAAGATACAGCCCTGGGGACAGACGGACGGACGGACAGCAGAGTCTTAGTAATAGGGAGTTTACCCCATGGTAGGTACGGAACCCTAAAAAGACGTATCATTATTAGTGTTTCTTTTTTAATCCGCGTCCCAAGGCCGCGGCCGTTTTAACGTCCGTTGCCGGGCGTCTCTGATTACAAGCAGGTATTTCCAGTGGCGCCCGGCGGATTATTAGAGTGTGTATAATATAGGTATGTTGACAAACAGTGTTTTTTCATTCATAGACTAGTTACGTGCTGGACGAAACCCTATTTAGTCAAACTTATTATGTTTAGGCTTTCGTGATTTGTACTCATAGTTACGTTTTTTTTTATCTGCGGCCCCGGGCCGCAGCCGAACCTACGTCCATTGGAGACCGCCTCCGGTAGACACTGAAAGAATTCCCAGTGGCGCCCGGCGGACTTTGGCCACCTGTGTGGACGCTGCGTGGTGGTCGGGTGTTACCGCGCAACTTTGGGGTCGGGTTTTATCCCGCGTCGGTGATTTAAGGCGTGTGTGGGGTGAAGCCCCACAGGACGCAGCCCTTCTAGCCTGCTTCTGTAAGGACAGTGGGTTGCTAATCCACCGTCCTCAGGCCTCGATCATGGTGGCCGATGAGAGTGGGAGTAAATGAGTATGCGGCGGGAAATGGCCGCATTCCACTAGAGATCATGGCTCGTAGTATGGTCTCCAGCGAGAGGATGTCTACGCCCAGGCCCATAACGAGGTCCCGGCGCTGACTCGCCCATGCTGAGCAGTCCACCACGGTGACACGCGGGTGTGACCTCACGATGCATGCGAAACAGATACTCACCGAAGTTTGACCCGGTGATGATCTGTGTCTCACGGTACGTGAGGTCGCAGCCACTCCTCCATGATCAGTCTCAACGCCGTGATGGTGGTGGTTCCCCACTTTGGTTGCTCAAGCCATCCATGTCGCACCTTTCAGGTCTCCATGAGATCCTGGCGGAGTTGGGACCGCTGGTCCTCGATTTCTCGAGACTCAGGCCTGTGGTCCCGCTCCAGCGCCTCCTTGTGACATTGAAACAATGACGCAAGGGCGCTCGCTTCCAGGTCCCATGGAGGGGTCGCGGCTAGGAGACATGCAGCCTCTAGGGGGAGATCGTGCGGTACCCTCTTATTGTCCTGACGGCCAAGGTCCTCGACGATCTGTGTAAAATAGCAGCGTTGTTGCCGGGACACGCGAATATTGCGACGTTTGGCCGCAGTGTGACTGGAAACAACGCGACCACGGGAGCTGGATTAACGATTAACGAACTTGGGGAAATTTAACGGAAGTTAACGAGTCCGTTAACATATTTTCAAGTTAACTTAAAAGTTAATCCGTTCACTGAAATGTTAACTTCGTTAATTAACGATTAACAGATTAACGAGTTAATGCCCGGCTTTGGAAACCTTCACTTCTAATACATAGAAAATACCCTAACTCCGACACTAATATTTTGTGGATCACACAAATATTTCATTCGACTCGGGGAATCGAACTCGGGACCTCAGGGACGGCAGTCGACACATACTACTGCACCAAGGCAGGATCGATGTTTCGTATCTACAGCTTAGGCTACTATTTGTACTACTAGTCCGACTTATATCGTTTTATCATTGCCGAATGACAATTTTATCAGTATCAAAAAGTATGGCAAGTTTGACAGATAAAGATATAGGTACCTAGTCTACTTTGTCTGTGTTGAATAGATTCCGTATGATTTAATTCCAAACGTCCTTCGCAATTCGCAACAATATTGTATTTTCTACTAGTGGACGCCTGCGGTTTCGCCCGCTTGACAAATTATATACTAAAACCTTCCTCGAGAACCACACTTTTCATTGGTGAAAACCGCATCAAAATCCGTAGCGTAGTTTTAAGCATACATAGGGACGGTCAGACAGCGGAAGCGACTTTGTTTTCTATTCGTATTATGTTATGATTTTAAATTTATGATACTCATTTATTAAATAGTTTATTGCTGATAATTCCAAGGCACAAGGCACAGTAAGATGTAAGGGAATAATTTAAAGTTCATATCAGCGATAAGGGGCATTATGATAACCTCATCGATAGCCTAATTAATGAAGGACGATTTGTTATGCAATTGCGTAAGATATGTAATTGAATCTTATTATAGATATTACTTAGTAGCAAGTAATATAGTGGAATGTTTAATATTGTTTGCTTGCATTGAAATTACTACCTAAATTACTGGACCGATTTGAAACATTATTTCACTTGTAGAGTAATATTAGGCTATTACTTATAGACTATGACGACTGGTGGCATTGGCATTACACCCAGGCCCAAATGATTGCCGCCAACGCTTTCATTTACAGCTCCCCGTCACGACTTTTTAAACAATCTATACCTAGGGTAGGTAGCGATTTTTGGACTCTAGCACAGAATATATAGTGGCTTTAAACAAAACACAAATAGGTAACTACTAAAAATACAGAATAAAATAATTAAGTCCCATACATTTGGGTTGATGTTGGTAGATGCCCTAAAGATGTTGGTAGAGCCCCTTTGCATTTGGGTGCAAAGGGGCTCTACCAACATCTTTAGGACCCCAGCGACCTCACCTCCTAGTGGCACACCTGCTGATAAACGGACGAGGCTCGTTAATTTACGGTACCTATGGAGTGGCTTCGGCCCCTACGTGGGTACCAGGTGGTACAACAGTGTTGGTCCGGGAGGGTACCACCGTGCAGCTGTGCTAAAGCCCCCCAAGTAACCCAGCCCAGGCTGGGTTGCGTTAGGGGTTCAGCAGCTTCACCGCCGGGCCCGGGGCGATGTATGGTGCAGCAGGCATGGGACCAGTGGGGGCGAAACGGAGTCTGGTGTGGGTGGTGTGGGTCGATTCGCCGGCCAGGGAGACCCTTAGCAACGGCGTTGCCGCGGCCGCCCGCAACACAGTCATGGGGCCCGCCTGGGACCAACCACCCCAGGAGGCTGCCCCACATGTTGCGCATAATCCTGATGTGGGATCGCCGCTCCGGGTGGTAACCGGTGTGGGGAAGCGGGGGCCTTGCATCAGGGGGGTTTGGGAGCCCTTCCGTCCAGTGGGTCGGCTCCGACCTAACCACACGGTCCCAGACGAAGCTAGCCCCTGCGTTTTGTCACTTACAGCTGCACCAAATGTCGCCCTGTCTTCACGCTTCTTCTTCAAACCTATAATGGCAGTGCAACAGAAAAAATGTAAACGTTCCACAGCGGCCCCAGGAAACCCTACAACTTCGCTTTTCGATCACATTGAATGGCTGGGGTCCCTCAAGACTGATCATGCGGGTAGAGCCGCCCATGCGTTCGCTCTCTCCTACGGTCTGACCCAGATGGTATGCGGGATCACCCGGATACCAGAAAGGTCAGATCACGCGCCCGCTCTGCTGGATCTACTGCTGACGAGTCGCCCAGCCCAGTACAGTGTTTCGGTAGGAGCCCCACTGGGTAGTTCCGACCACTGTGTTGTTCACGCCGGCATGAAGGTGTCACCTCCTACACGTCCTGTACAAACGTCACGACGACTATGGCACTACTCGTCAGCGGATTGGGACGGTCTACGCGATTATTATGCGTCCGTCCCCTGGAGCCAGCGCTGCTTTGTAGGAAATGCTCCTTCGGATAGTGCTTCTGCGATTGCTGACGAGATCAGTTTAGGGATGGATTATTTCACTGATGTCGCCAGTATCCGCAGAGCCCGTCCCTGGTTCGGGCGAGATTGTGCCAAAGCTGTTCGACAAAAACAGTCGGCATATTGCGCCTGGATCAGGGCCCGGGCTGTGCGCGACCCAAACGTGGGCCACCTCAAAGCAGCGTACAACCGGGCCACAAAATCGAGTAAGAGGGCCTTTAAGAGAGCGGATGCCCAGCGCGTCGCGCGGCTTGGTCAGGAGCTCACTTCCCATCCCACGGGCAGCCGTGAATTCTGGCAACTGGCCAAAGCCGTGAAATCTAACTTTTGTCAGCCCTCGCTGCCACCACTGCGTTACCCAGATGGAACACTGGCTCACAAAGCCCAAGAGAAAGCGGATATGCTCGCAGACCTCTTTGCGGCTAATTCCCGGGTCGACGACCGTGGCCTGCAGCCCCCCGCCATCGCCAACTGTGGCCACACAATGCCTGATATTGTTATCAGGCAATGTGATGTACGGGCAGTGCTGCGGTCACTCGACACGCGGAAAGCCAGTGGCCCTGACGGCATTCCGGCGGTGGTACTACGAAAATGTGCAGCTGAGTTGTCTCCAGTATTAACGCGTCTGTACCGCCTGTCATACTCTTCAGGGCACGTGCCGGAGGTCTGGAAGGAGGCGAACGTACAACCGATCCCCAAGAAAGGGGATCGATCCGATCCAGGCAACTATCGACCCATAGCTGTCACCTCAGTCATTTGCAAGGTGCTTGAGCTCCTTATAAATAAGCAGCTCATGCAATACCTAGAGGATCACTCGCTAATCAATGATCGACAATACGGCTTCAGGCCAAAACGATCAACGGGTGATCTTCTGGCATTCGTAACGCATGTCTGGGGTGGGGCTATGGAAAGGCACGGCGAGTCCTTGGCTATTAGCCTGGACATCGCCAAAGCCTTCGATAGGGCCTGACATGCTTCGCTCCTTTCCAAGCTTCCGGCATAAGGTCTACCTCCTCAACTGTGCAGCTGGATTGTCAGCTTTTTAAACGAGCGCCGAGTGCGGGTCCTCTGCGATGGCCAGGCTTCTCGCTTCTTGCAAGTGAATGCCGGGGTACCGCAGGGGTCCGTACTATCACCAACTCTCTTTCTTCTGCATATCAATGATATGCTATCCCTCGGGAACATTCATTGCTATGCAGATGACAGCACACTGCACGGGAGTTACTCGGTTCGTCCGACGGCGGGGCGATCTGGGATTGAGGAGGAGAGACGACGACTCGTGGCTGATCTCGACCGTAACCTCGACAGTATCTCTCAATGGGGTACCGAGAACCTGGTCGAGTTCAATGCCCGCAAAACACAGGCGTGTGCATTTACTGCGAAGAAATCCCCTTTCCTTCCCCTACCTTCTCTTCAGAATGCATTATTACCAATGAAGGACAACCTTGATATCCTTGGCATAGACGTTCGTCGAGAGCTCAATAATAAAAACTACATCAAAAGATGTATAGGGCTAGCTTCGCGGAAACTAGGAATACTGAATAAGGTAAAGAGACTCTTTACACCGGACCAGAGGTGTCTGCTGTACAAGACGCAGATTAGACCCTGGGTCGAATACTGCTCTCACCTCTGGGAGGGCTCCGCGAAGTATCTGCTGGACGCTCTCGACGCTATGCAGCGACGGGCTATCCGTATAGATTGTCCGGAGGTAACGGGAAGCCTTGAGCCGCTAGTTCAGCGCCGAACAATAGCTTCCTTGGCCGCATTCTACCGTATTTACCAAGGCGAGTGTTCTGAAGAGCTCTTCAATCTGATCCCACCCTCTTCCTTCAGATCCCGAACCACGTGCCGGGCAGGGATGCCACTCCCACACAGTGGATAGCATGTTCGCGAGAACCGAACGTTTTAAACGTTCGTTTCTCTGCCGAACGATAGTGGCCTGGAACGCCCTGCCTGTGCACGTGTTTCCTCCCACATATAATCCTGGGTTCTTTAAGCGGAGCGTGAAGAGGCACATCAGTAGGTCGTCAAGTAGAGGGCCACTCTCTACAGTATTACGTGCTGTGAGAGTGGCCCACAATCGCTAGACGTCGTCACGACTTACCACCAGGCGGGCGGCGTCAATTTGGCGAACCAAAAAAAAAAAATTAAAATACAACCCACGTGATATTTTTGCCGTTATTTGCTTGATATTAATAAAAGTGTTATAATAATGTAAAAATTATGTTTAGATAAAGATAAGTGTACAGAAAACCTTGTACGTGTTTCAATCAAACTCGCACTATGCCAGTTATTTTTAACCGACTTTAAAAAGGAGAGGTTCTCAATTTGACTGTATGTTTTGTATTATGTTTGTGTCCTGACATTTTTGTTTTCTATTCCAGACATGTCCAACGCTTCAAAAGAACTTCGACGACATCAAGCACACGACACTGTCGGAACGCGGTGCTCTGCGAGAAGCAGCCCGATGCTTGAAATGTGCTGATGCTCCTTGTCAAAAATCCTGCCCGACGCAGATTGATGTCAAAAGTTTTATAACCAGTATCGCTAATAAGGTTCGTAGAACGCCGAAGAGGTAGGCAGTCTTATTTTACGCGTACTTTTCGCCAGTAGGTGTACGTATAAGGCCTAAGCTGCCATGCTCAGCATGCTTTCCGGATGTTAATGCGTTCAGGAACTTCGGTAACTAGCATGCACTTGCAGACTTGGGTGCAAAGGGGCTCTACCAACATCTTTAGGGCCCCAGCGACCTCACCTGCTAGTGGCGCACCTGCTGATCAACGGACGAGGTTCGTTAATTTAAGGTACCCATGGAGTGGCTTCGGCCCCTACGTGGGTACCAGGTGGAACAACAGTGTTGGTCCGGGGGGGTACCACCATGCAGCTGTGCTAAAGCCCCCCAAGTAACCCAGCCCAGGCTGGGTTGCGTTAGGGGTTCAGCAGCTGCACCGCCGGGCCCGGGGCGATGTATGGTGCAGCAGGCATGGGACCAGTGGGGGTGAAGTGAAGTCTAGTGTGGGTGGTGGGGGTCGATTCGCTGGCCAAGGAGACCCTTAGCAACGGCGTTGCCGCGGCCGCCCGAAACACAGTCATGGGGCCCACCTGGGACCAACCACCCCAGGAGGCTGCCCCACATGTTGCGCATAATCCTGATGTGGGATCGCCGCTCCGGGTGGTAACCGGTGTGGGGTAGCGGCGGCCTTGCATCAGGGGGGTTTGGGAGCCCTTCCGTCCGGCGGGTCGGCTCCGACCTAACCACACGGTCCCAGACGAAGCTAGCCCCTGCGTTTTGTCACTTACAGCTGCACCAAATGTCGCCCTGTCTTCACGCTTCTTCTTCAAACCTATAATGGCAGTGCAACAGAAAAAATGTAAACGTTCCACAGCGGCCCCAGGAAACCCTACACCAACATCCGTGGACTCCATGCGAACCTCGATGCCGTCCACCATCACCTCGAGACGGTACGGCCCGCTGTGATGTTCCTCACGGAGACACAGATACGCCGCCCTGACGACACGTCTTACCTGTGTTACCCCGGCTGTGTCATCGACGAACAATTTCGAGACAAAGCCGGGGAGTGCGTGTTCGTTAGGGCGGATGTTTGCTGCCGCCGGTTGCGCTGCCTAGAGAACCCCTCCAACTCCGTCCTTTGGCTGCTCGTAGACCATGGCTCTATGACCCAGATCTACGTGTGCGTCTACTGTTCCCACACAGGGAAATCTGAGACAACAAAGCTCTTCCAGTACCTCAGCGAGACGGTTGATGATGCGCAGGTGCGGTTCCCGAACGCTGACCTGGTGTTACTGGGGGACTTCAATGGCCATCACATTGAATGGCTGGGGTCCCTCAGGACTGATCATGCGAGTAGGGCCGCCCATGCGTGCGAAGGAGGCGAACGTACAACCGATCCCCAAGAAAGGGGATCGGTCTGATCCAGGCAACTATCGACCCATAGCTGTCACCTCAGTCATCTGCAAGGTGTTTGAGCTCATCATCAACAAGCAGCTCACGCGATACCTCGAAGATCACTCGCTATTAAATGATCGGCAATACGGCTTCAGACCAAAGCGATCAACGGGTGATCTTCTGGCATTCGTAACGCATGTCTGGGGTGAGGCTATGGAAAGGCACGGCGAGTCCTTGGCGATTAGCCTGGACATCGCCAAAGCCTTCGATATAGTCTGGCATGCTTCGCTCCTTTCCAAGGTTCCGGCATATGGTCTACCTCCTCAACTGTGCAACTGGATGGCCAGTTTTCTGAGCGAGCGCCGAGTGCGGGTCCTCTGCGATGGCCAGGCTTCTCGCTTTTTGCAAGTGAATGCCAGGGTGCCGCAGGGGTCCGTGCTGTCACCAACTCTCTTCCTTCTACAGCGGAGGAGAGACGACATCTCGTGGGTGATCTCGACCGAAACCTCGACAGTATCTCCCAATGGGGTGCCGAGAACTTGGTCGAGTTCAATGCCCACAAAACACAGGCGTGTGCATTTACAGCGAAAAAATCCCCTTTCCTTCCCCTACCCACTCTTCAGAATGCAATATTACCAATGAAGGACAATCTAGACATCCTTGGCATAGACGTTCGTCGAGAGCTCAATAACACAAAATACATTGAGAGATGTATTGGGCTAGCTTCGCGGAAACTAGGAATACTGAACAAGGTAAAGCGATTCTTTACACCGCACCAGAGGTGTCTGCTGTACAAAACGCAGATTAGACCCTGCGTTGAATACTGCTCTCACCTCTGGGACGGCTCCGCGAAGTATTTGCTGGACGCACTCGACGCTATGCAGCGACGCGCTGTTCGCATTATAGACTGTCCGGAGGTAACGGGAAGCCTTGAGCCGCTAGCCCAGCGCCGAACAATTGCTTCCTTGGCCGCGTTCTACCGTATTTACCACGGTGAGTGTTCTGAAGAGCTCTTCAACCTGATCCCACCCTCTCCCTTCCGATCCCGAACAACGCGTGCCGGCCAGAGATGTCACCCTCATACCGTGGAAACCGTCTTCGCGAGAACCGAGCGTTTTAAACGATCGTTTCTCTGCCGAACGATGGTGGCTTGGAACGCCCTGCCTGCGCACGTGTTTCCTCCAACATATAACCCTGGGCTCTTTAAGCGAAGCGTGAAGAGGCACATTACTGGGTCGTCAAGTTGAGGGCCACTCTCTATAGTATTCTTGTGTACTGTGAGAGTTGCCGTCAATTGCCAGACGTCGCCTCAGCTTACCATCAGGCGGGTGGCGTCAATTTGTCGACCTAAATATATATAAAAAAAAAAAAAAAAAGACAGACAACAATGAAATATATCAATTAAATGCAGCGGTTAGGAAGATACCTATTAGATTATATAACATAAATCTTCCTCGGCGTGAGAGAAAAAATACTGCGTTGTATTTTTATTATCTTTTTATATCGCCAACCCCTTTTTTTTATACAATGTACCGACACGTTTTTCCACCGTCTTATTAGGACTATTTTTTCTTACCCATTATAAATATTTAACTATAATAATCTCCACCTACAGAATTACTACGGAGCAGCAAAGGCGATATTGTCAGACAACCCACTCGGGCTAACATGTGGTATGGTGTGTCCCACCAGCGACCTCTGTGTGGGAGGGTGCAATTTACACGCCAGCGAAGAGGGCGCCATTAACATCGGAGGGTTGCAACATTTTGCTGTTGATGTTAGTAAAATACATAACATACATCACTCAGAAGATTGTAGTTTGTGAAAGTATTGAAACTATTAACAGATAATAAGTAAATCTATTTACAGATATTCATGAAGATGGGTATACCTCAATCCCTGGACCCTAACACCAAGCCGTTGCCCAAAGGGAGCGATCTGAAGATTGCATTGATCGGTGGTGGTCCCGCCAGTATCAGCTGTGCTTGCTTCCTCGCCCGATTGGGATATAAAAATCTTACGGTTTATGAGAAAGAAAATTATTTAGGTGGACTCAGGTTGGTACAGTTTTCTGTAATCAATTCATAGTAATAATTCTTAGTGGTTAGTGGACAGCCTATTATAGTACCAGTATTACTTATTTAGGTCACCAATGGGTTCCTAATTTAACCCAAAGATTGTGGAGCAACTGAGTCCGACATTTTCTTTAAGATTAAGTTCTTTGTTTTGGTAATCTATCCATTGGAAAAGCGAATAAACGAGATTTTATAATGAATAAAATATACTAATTCATTAGGTAATAAAACTGGTTAAGTTGGGCTTACGTTAGTACAGTTTAATTACGCCACTTCAGTGCTTAGATGTGGAGCGCTGTGGGCGTGCGTCGTATACCAAAAGGTAGTCACTAACGTTTGAGTTGTCCCCTGAGGCAAGCTTACCTAGCTTGGGATATTTTATTGCATTACTAATTAAACTATGGATTAAGCAGATAAATCCATATCTACTAAAAATACCAACGACAATAATTAATGCATTATTGTTAGGTGTTCAGGTGAATATTTACTAAACATTTGTAATTTCAGTTCATCAGAGATTCCACAGTACCGCCTGCCAGTCGACGTGGTCCAATACGAAGTGGATCTCGTCAAGAATCTTGGAGTTAAGTTCGTGACTGGTCGAAAACTTTCCGCCAAAGATATTACTGTTAATGTACGTGTTTTATATTTTTGACACCTTGTAACTGACACAAAGAGCGAGTTATGTTTTGCTTACACCTCAGCCGGTTTCTGAATTGAGAATTAGGTTAACAATTTGATGAGTACTTTCGTAAAATGTCAAAATTCAGAAACAAATGCCTAAATTGGCATTTGTTTTCAATAGATACCTAACCTGAAATTTCTAATTCAGAAACTGGCTGTAGAATTTTTGAAAAAGATCAGTAGTTTGAGTATCATTAGATTCGTTTTCTTCACAGTGAGCCATAAAACAATTTGTGAAATTTCTGTCAACATTTATCCTTATAGAAATTTAGAGGAATCTATGTTCACTTATTTTTAAGGGTCTACTGAAAGATGGACATTCAGCTATTTTCCTCGGTATCGGTTTACCGGAACCAAAGAACGTTCCTATCTTCAAAGGACTTAGCCAAAATATGGGATTTTATACAAGCAAGGATTTCTTACCTTTAGTATCTAAAGGAAGTAAAAAAGGTAAGTGTGCATCGATGGGTTTTTCTCAATAATCATGGAGGATATTCCCTTTTCAAACTGATACGCTTGCTGCGGTCTCATTAGGTGCTCCGTTTTACGTTTTTATAACGATTTCAGGAAATACTTTAGCTCTGTTGAAAGCTGGGCGCCACTGGAAATACGTTCTGCTTGTAACCAGAGACGCCCGGCAACGGAAGTTAGAGAGGCCTTAAAGAGGCCTTAAAGAGGAATTAAAAAAAAAAGCTCAGTTGAAAACTAATACCAATGCACTTTTTTGTAAATTAAGTATGACAAAAACAATATTCTTTCAAAGTTCTATAATACAGTCTTTCCCAGGTATTGGCTATTGACCCAAGTATCGACCCCAAAATTTGAGCACTGCATGCGTCTACTACCAACTACGCCATCAAAGCAGTCATATAATAATATTCCTAAAATTCCTAGGTTTATGTGCTTGCAAAACCTCGTTGCCAGAACTTCATGGCAACGTTATAGTGCTAGGAGCTGGAGACACTGCGTTCGACTGCGCTACTTCAGCGCTAAGGTGTGGAGCGCGGCGGGTGTACGTTGTATTCCGAAAGGGAGTCACTAACATTCGAGCAGTCCCCGAGGAGGTGAGCTTGGGATATTTTATTTGATAGGTGCGAGGTATCTGATTAAATTAAGGAGTCTGACAATTCCAATACTATAATTCATCCTTTTCTGCACGCATTGAAACGTTGAAACGTTGAGTTGAAAGTTTTTAGATATTTATATTTTAGTCTTGTTAATTTATTGGAAACTTTCGTCTATTACGTGAAATTAACAAAATTACTGGCATAATGTCGGTGTATAATTTTGAATTTGCATTCGTAGTTCATCAAAGTAACATTTCTGAAAACTGAATAGCTGCTAAAATTATTAAAGTTAAGGTCTAATTTTACTAAGGCTTTTTTATTTTAGGTGGACCTAGCAAAGGAAGAAAAATGCGAATTTGTTCCCTTCATGTCACCTAGAGAAGTGATTGTTAAAAATGGCAAGGTAAGCAGCTAATAGTGCTTACAATTTTTATCCGATAAACCGACTAACAGAAATAGGGATTCATTTTGATATTTATACATTGGTCGCAATTATTACAGATCACTGCTCTAAAAATGTGCCGTACAGAACAATTGGATGATGGTGAATGGATAGAAGATGAAGAACAAGTAATGCAGCTGAAAGCTGATTTCATCATCTCCGCTTTTGGCTCTGGACTTTACGATACTGACGGTAAGGACCATCCATTTACCAGTTTCTTGGTTATTCCTACGTTCAAGTGGAGTGGCGCTCAGACACTATTTCAATAAAGATATTAAATTTCGCAGTAAAAGCCGCGATGTCCAGTGTGAAACTGAACCGGTGGGGTCTACCCGACGTGGATGAAACCACCATGCAATCCCGGAGTAACCCCCGTGTTTTTATTGGCGGAGACTTAGCCGGGGTCGCGGAGACCACGGTTGAATCTGTCAATGACGGGAAAACTGCGGCCTGGTACATGCACTGTTATTTACAAGTAAGTTTTAATGATCGAGGCCTGAGGAAGGCGAGAAACCCTACGTGTTTATGTCGACTGGGACATATATATTTAGTAGATATGGACTGGGTTCCCAGAATGCTGGCTGTATTGCCGCGTTGGATGGCGATACTTATTCTTTGACAATATGAGTATAAATAGAGACTAGAATAAGATATTTATCTTTATAATGTCTATTCCCCAGGGAATCCCATTCGACGCTCCAATCGAACTTCCCAAATTCCACTCCCCAATCGACGACGTAGACCTGTCAGTAGAAGTATGCGGTATCAAGTTTGAGAACCCCTTCGGCCTTGCAAGTGCTCCCCCGACAACTAGTACCGCCATGATACGAAGAGCTTTCATACAAGGATGGGGCTTTGCTGTTACTAAGACTTTTTCATTGGATAAGGTGAGTGCGAGATTCTATTTAGTGGTATGTAACATCTGTCCGGAATTTTGCTTCAAATTACTGAGTGGTTCTGGATTTTCTACAGTGACTGGCAACGGCAATAATCTTGCCCCCTATTACGTGAAACCAAAAAATGGCAAAGTGTGGGTGTGTTGTGAACCCCTGCATAAATATTCGGGGATATAATGTGTGATGATGATAGTATGTATGCAAAGTGAGGTACCATACGTGTATCTGTACCTACTTAACTGTATTTTTCTCCTAAACCGAATCTATCGTCAACAGAACCTGTCTTAAACTGAATAAACAATACCAATTAGTTAATTGCATTTTGCAATTTAACAAACGAGTTGACTCACTGACGAACAGGTTCTGTAACCACCATACCAGAGTAAGGCTATTGCCTTACGTGTACAGATACACCTCCTTAACTATACTATTGCCCTAAAGCGAATCTATCGTCAACAGAACCTGTCTGAAAGTGAATAAACAATAACAATTAGTTAATTGAATTTTGCGGTCTGACGAACTGTGAGTCAACTCGTTTGTTAAACTGCAAAATGTCTACAATGTTGTGTCGACGGCGACGTCTAGTCACTAAATGAGAGCAAGGATGTCCGACTCATACTCATGTACCATAGAACACGTGCTACAGATTCCTTGTAGGTATATATTAAGTTAGATAGGTAAGTACTTATAAGAATGTTGTTAGTCGCAGTTAACTATGGAGTATTTACTAAATGCCGGCTTATAATTTACTGAAACCTATAATTGCAGGACCTAGTCACTAACGTGTCCCCCCGCATCGTTCGGGGGGTAACGTCTGGAGAGAACTACGGGCCCGGCCAAGGCTCTTTCCTCAATACAGAACTGATTTCAGAGAAGTTTGCCGAATACTGGTGCAGAAGTATTGTCGAATTGAAGAGAGATTTTCCTAATAAAGTGAGTTTCAAACAACTTATTAGAATGATTTTGAATATTTAAAGCCTTTTAAGATTCAGTCATAGAATTAGCAATGTTGTGAAACGAAATGCAGCCAACCTTCCAATAATTATACCCTTCCGGTATGGTATACCTTTATGTTAGATTGATTTATAATAATGATTAATTAGGTAGGTACATTTCTAGGTACTAATAGCATCAATAATGTGCGCCAACATCGAGTCTGATTGGATAGAATTAGCTCAGAAGGCAGAGGCGGCTGGTTCTGACGCTTTGGAATTGAACCTGTCGTGTCCTCACGGTATGGGCGAGTCGGGTATGGGACTCGCATGTGGACAGGTAACAACTAGTTAATGCATAATTATTATTTTTTAATATTTTTTCGGAATAACATTAGAAATTACGTCACAGAGTTTTAGCCGAGAACAAGCGCTGAAATCGGATTGACGTCGCACGCGGGGCATGTGTGCGTGTCCACTGGCCGCTTGTAGCGACCACTGCGACACTGGGAACGTTTACAAACACACGCGCACTGCCAGTGGACAATCTTAGACTTTGTGCGACTCACATTATGTGTGTAATTTTCGATTAAATGCAAAACGACCAATACGCATAATGACCAACGGCCAATCCTCAGATTGACATATACGCAGAACGACCAACACAGTTAACGACGAATACGCAAAATGACCAATACGCATAATGACCATCAGCCAATTCTCAGATTGACATATACGCAGAACGACCAATACGCTTGACGACGAATACGCAAAACGACCAATACGCATAATGACCGTGCGATGTGAAATGATGCGCGCCGTTGGTCATTATGCGTATAGGTCATTATGCGCCGCGGCGGTTTCTCAATCAAAAAAGGAAAAAGTCATGGAAAATAAACTTCGAAAGAAAGAATATTTAGCCTATGCCAACTTGCGCACGCGGACCATGCCCGCTAGTTAGTAGTACAAGTCAATTTGTACGCTGAAGCGAAAATCCGCTCATAAAAACATACGTGATTTTTTGCGTGTTTTTGGTCCCAAAATACCAACTTGAGAGGGCCCCGTACACACATCTACGTTAAAGATCATCGACCTCCATGATCAGGGCCTGAGAACGGCGGGATGGTCACCCACCGTCCTTACAGAAACAGGCTAGAAAGGTCGCGTGTTGCGGGGCCTCAGTCTCCCAGCACGCAACCAGATTCACTCACCGACGCGGGATAAAACCCTACGACGCGGGATTCTCATCCCGACCCAACCTCCGAAGAGGCCTAGAGGATAGGTGGTCAGAGTTCGACAGGTACCACTGAAAATACCTTCTGCGTGCGTACCAGAGACGTCTGGCAACGGAATTAAAACGGAATTAAAATAAAAAAAGATGACTAGCGGACGCTCGCGAGAAATAGGTTTATGGTTCTCAATTCCCGCGGGAACAATTACCGGGTTAAAAAGTAGCCTATACTTTACAATATTACATCAGCTATCTGCCAGTGACAGTCCCGTTAAATCAGTCCAACCGTTTCAGAGATTACCCGGAACAAACGAACAGAGAGACAAGTTTTTTAAACATTGCATTTCTTATATGAGTATCTGTCGTTCTTTCATATTACGAGTATTATGCATTTAGTGAAAAGCTTTACTGAAAATTATGAAATTATTATGAAAATTGGAATTATGCACAGACACTTCAAGTTTATTATCTGTATGGAGGTACGAACGAACTCCGCCGTGCGCGAGTCAGGCTCGCACTTGGATGGTTTTTTATTTACATCTTATGTAAGACTAGCGGATGCTCGCTCCTTCGTCCGCGTAGTTTCCTTGAACCTCAGAGGTATTTTAGTGGCTTTTTATTCAGTACGAATTGCAAAATGAAAAAGAACAATTGCGGTAACCCACAAAATGTAAAATGTTCACCGGAGCCAAAAAACAGAAATAAAAAAAAATGTACTTCCCTAATTTTTCTAAATTAGCAAGTTCCTTTTTTGAGGCTTTTTTTAAATAATCACAAATCATAATAATTTGCGTACGGACTCTTTTTTTATTCTGTGGCCCAAGGGCGCGGTCGCCCTATCGCCCAATTGCTGGGCGCCCCGGGCGAAACGGCGCATGTAAATTACACGATAATAAAATTTTACTGATGGGTCATTTTACGTATGTGTCATTTTAAGTTTTGGTCAAAATGCCAATGTGACAATATGCAAATGCGTCATTACGCGATTCAGGATTGGTCATTATGCGTGTGAACGGTAATTTTGAACGTTGTGAGGAAACTGAAACTCTGTTCCTTTTATTCTACTCGGTGCCTGTACGTTAAATGTGTTGAGTAGGTACTTACCTATAATTGTAGGTAATTATTAAATAATTTATGTTACTTCTGAACCAAAAAAATGAAAACTGGGCTATAATGAGGACTATAATCGCAATAATATTAAAGTTTTATGCTTCCCGACGTTTTGGTTAAATTGCACTAACTATTCAAACATGTTGATTAGGTTAGGTGACCACGCCTAGTGCAATCCTACCGAAACGTGTCGGGAAGCAACAAGGTATCGTACCTTTCACGATTTAGTCGTGTTTTAATAACAGTTTTGTGTGTCTATTTCAGGATCCAAAGACAGTGAAGGGTATTGCCCAATGGGTGAGAAAAGCCGTTAAAATACCATTCTTCGTGAAGTTAACTCCGAATATCACCGAGATCGTTGATATAGCCAGAGCGGCGTATGAAGGTAGATTTATAACATTCTCACAAACATCCCTACCTATTGTCACGCCCATATCCCTAAAGGGGTAGGCAGAGGTGCATTACATTTATTTCCATTGATTTCGTTTAAATACAATCTTTAGATCATGAAAAATGTTTTTATAGGTGGCGCTAGTGGCGTGTCGGCAATCAACACCGTGTCCGGACTGATGTCAGTCAACCCTGACGCTACGCCTTGGCCAGCTGTTGGTGAGTACAGACAGAAAAAAAATGAATACCTACCTAGTGGATAATTATTTGAAAGAACAATGGACGAAAATGTGGGTTTTAATTCCATACACATATAAATTGGGTTTATCCCACTTGTCTCATTAACTTTGTCCCAGTGGGTAAGGGACAAGTGGGATTGTCTCGCGCGTCTATATCTCCGGGGTAGACAAGCGTGTTTAGTAAATACTTATTTATTTATATATTGACTGTTCTAGGCATAGAGAAAAGAACAACATACGGTGGTGTATCAGGCAACGCGACTAGGCCTATGGGACTTCGCGCAGTGTCGTCTATAGCTAACAAGCTTCCCGGATTCCCTATACTTGGTATTGGAGGAATCGATTCAGCTGACTCGGCGTTGCAGTTTATGTTGTGTGGCGCACCTGTTGTACAGGTATTTTCGAAATGTTTTAAAATTAGATCACAGTAGATAGGCCATGAATTAACAGATAGGATTCTTTTTTATACCGGTACTGTGTTTTCGTCGGAATTGGAAACAGAAAACTATACCTCAAGCTATCTCAATATTATGTACAGTCACGAGCAATGTTACTATGGAACGATCGGCAATTTTATCTGACCCAGGAACTAGTCTACTCTACTAACATCTAACAGAAACATTCAGAAGAAGAAATTAAAAAACGTAGAATTATAAAAATGTTACTATGTGAAAAAGAACATACCAATTCAACATGGTATTCGAAACAAATGACATGTCAATGACGTCATGCACGATCTGAAAGAGATAAATTCAATTTGATGAAAGAGATGGAACGAACTTATTCAAATTGCTAACAGAAACGTAGAATTATTAAACGTCAGATATTTTTGCTCTCAAAGAGGTATCATATTACTTTGGAAGTTAAGATCGTCACATAATTTTGTTTTGGAATGTTCTCACTTTAATATGCTGCATATGAACGATCAGATGTTATGGCCAATAATATGTGTGCCTTCGTGCACACATATTATTGGAATCGTTCCTGGGTCAGATAAAACTGCCGATCTGTCCATAGTAACATATTTATGCCCGTGACTGTACATCTATTTTTAAGGCAACTACCCGCAACTGTTGTTACTAGCAATTTCCCTCCAAATGAGGTTTTTATAGGTTCACACATTGCCGATGCATTTTGTGTATATTTGCGAGTCAGACCATCTTCCTTTATCAGTACCTAGCTACACCGCGTGCAAGTGAGGATGGCTTGTCTCTAAGTTATTAGTCTAGTCCTATACCACTTTTCCTTTCCATCCCATTAGATATGCAGCGCAGTACAGAACCAGGACTTCACAGTAGTTGAGGACTACATAACTGGTCTCAAGGCCCTTCTGTACTTGAGGGCAAAGGGCATGGACGGTTGGTCAGGACAATCGCCGCCGACATTCAAACACCAGAAGGGAAAACCGGTGCAAACGTTGTATGATGATAATGGCAAGGTAATTTGCTTTAATCCTACTATTAGGTATCAATCAAAGAATCAAGCAAGACTCAGGAATCAGACTGCCGCGTTGAAATGCGGTGCCTGTTTGGACGGATGTACTTACTTATTGGATATTGGATGCTCGATAAAATAACATTAAATGGTATCAGAATGTCAACAAAGTATCTACCTATACCTACATGGCAGCTAGTCTGGTCTAGTTTGAGACGTGACCTACTAATCATATAAAATTTAACAGGTATTAGCCCATTTCGGTGAATATAGCAGAAAGCGTGAACAGCAAATACATGAGATCAGACTAAAATCAGACTTACTGGCAGACAACAAAGTCGAAACTTACATCACAAACGGTGTGAGTGACACTATTTTAAAAGTCCCGAAGATCAAAGATGTGCTAGGAGAGGCTTTACCAAGAATTGGTGCTTTCAAGAACTTGGATAATACGAAACAAGTCGTTGCACTTATAGATGATGTAAGTATTAGTAACCTATTCAAAAGTTCATGCACAGTATAAGTGTGCATAAACGTCTTACTTACCGCATGAGCGCACCGCAGTATCAGCCGCAAAATACCTGTTTCGCGAAATGACTGTGCCTTGCAAATCTAATATTAAATGTATCTACGTGACGTTCATTCGTACTTTGTAAACTCCAATGCCCTACCTACATAACTAAAAGTCTAACTTGAGGCTTATGAATTACATAAATCATATGCAATCCGTCCCGCACGGTAGGTATAGGCTGACAATTGCTTATGCTTTGTTGGGACACTTTATTACAAACATTCTGCTACCGCAGCGATGCAGTAATTTGCATCCTGCGTTATTTATTCGTGGGGTAAAAGCGGTCCCACCAATAACTCCAGAACCCAAACCTACCTCACCTGCTCGTTTGAAGTTTTGCAACGATTTCCAACCAAGAGACGATTTTGCCAAGACTTTCACGTGAACGATAGCTTATACCGACATGCTACATAAGGGTGTATGATGGCCATGGCCACCAAAGCACGTGGTGCACCTGCCAATCGACGAAAGAGGCACTAGCTAACAAAAAAGTGATTAGGTAAAGCGGCAATCAGGTTCGCCAGCAAAGTTATTACTGAAAATTAGACGAATAAAATTTCTGTACACCTCCAGGGAACTGACTAAATGCATTTTTTAATTACAGGATATGTGTATAAACTGTGGTAAATGTTACATGGCGTGCGCTGATTCAGGCTACCAAGCTATTGAGTAAGTTCCGTAGAACAAACTGTGGCCGCTGAGAGAATGCATACATCTACCTATGACATTGTTGACTGTCTCATCTAATTGGCCTCGCAAAATGCCTACCGGTCGCAAAATATATTCTTTCTTAGTACATATGTTTTTTTCGCAAAATATAGTTTTTCCAGAATGTCTCTTTCGCAAAATTTTTATTATGTAGTGACAGTTACAGTAACTGGAACGTACCTACCTACATGATCAAAATAAAATTGTTACTGTTACGTTAGGTCTGTTATAATCTGCATTTTCTCAGTGGCCACTTTAGGATCTAAATCCTCATTGAAAGCCTATAGTACCTAACCAAAATTTATTGTTTTTATGTAGATTCGACGCAGAAACTCACATTCCTCACGTCACAGACGACTGTACTGGTTGTACGCTTTGTCTGTCTGTGTGTCCCATCATCGATTGCATATCGTAAGTATATACTGTTTGGTGTAGCTGATATCCTAGCCACCATCAGCCCGTTGTAGTTATCTCGTTTCCAATTTCAACGGGAACACATTATCGGGATCAAAAATTGCCTAGAGCACTCGGGAATAATACGGCTACATACCTTATAAATAATATTAATAAGGTAGTTCCCGTTAATACTCAAATATAGTGAAAGAACTATATTACTTTGGAATGAAAACTATAACACTTGGTGGAATTTGCTACACATATTGGACAAAAACACTTTTACTTTCCAGTAGTTTTTATTTAATATTTTATTTAAATAAAAACTGTTTTTGTCGAATATAGTGAAAGAATTTTCTGAATCGGTGCAATATTTTTCAAGATTAGGTTAGCAACAAAATGATTGCATTAGCCGGTATACTTTGACTGCGTCGACATAAGTCAATCAACCTAGTGGTCCAGTGGTAAGTAACACTACCTATAGCCAGGCTCAAATTACGCTGGTATATATTTTACTTTACTGGACAACCCTAACGTTCGAATGATGTTATCTGTAAACAAAAGAATGTGCTTTAATTAACGTCGGAGTGCACGATCTGTATGTAAGTACTATTCCCTATTCTGTGCTATAGCTAACTACTGGACTGGCGAGGTCGTGGGTTCCAATCCCACCCAGAACATATCTTTGTGTGATGACCACGATGGTTTGTTCTGTGTCAGGTCAATTTAAATTTATCAATTATTATGTATGTTCATAATTTACCGAGCCTTTTCCCAAGGGGTCGGTTTTCCAGTCTAACTGCGATTTGGCTGAACTTCGATATTTTCAGTGAAGCGACTGCCATCTGACCTCTACAACCCATGGGCGATATCGAAGTTTTGTAGTTAGACCGGTTGGATTTTTGATTTAGGGCTGCAACTACCCCTAACGACTGCCATAGATGTTCGTATGACAATCCGGAGGCTCGGAGGGTCTCAGTGTCTTTAAGAAATGGTCACTCATCCGACCGGCCTGATTAAATGTTGTTTAACCTTTGTAATGTGGAACATTGTCAATAACCACTAGACCACGAGCCCCTCTTATTATGTATGTATTTATAGGTATGTTTATCAGTTATCTAGATCCTATAACACAAGCTAATATTAGGTTACTTTACGCCAGATGGCGCTGTGGCAAAAATGTTTTAAATATTTATTATTTTTATTTCATGTGACCACTTTTAGTCTATCTAGTATCCAATAAATAATATCTTAGAATATTATGGTCACAGTGACCAAATGGTGTTTATTTAGTGCTGATGGATTTAAATATTTATTTATAAATTACAGAATGGTGCCAAAGACGATTCCCCACATCATCAAAAGAGGCTTACAAAACAACGTACTTCATGTTTCACCTTTAGACGGAGTATGCCAATAAAACAGTAGTGTTATAATTAAATTGTATTAAAATACATTAAATAAAAACTTTGCAATAAACACTTAAAAAATAAACATTTAATCTCTATTCATAATGTCATTGTAAATTTTTTCTGAGTTAGCCTCGGCACTTTCCCAAGAATACACCCAACTATTTTCTGGATTGACGTCTAAAGTCAAAGCAGATTGTGGCTTAGGACAATCATAGTGACTTTTATTTACAATATTAACACTGGTAACACCATTCATTTTATCATACAGTTTCTCACAAATAAAACATTCAAATTTCTCCATAGTTTTTATGCCATCAAGTTGGTACGGCCTCTGTCTATATTCATTGACTAGATTCTCATTTGTAATTATTTGTTTTGTCTTATGTTCTAAATAATCTTCATACATAGTATCATTTTGTAGTAATAGGATAATATGCTCATATAATTTTTTTGGTGTCGGATAATCTAATAGAAGAATTGCAGACTTTGGGTTCGGTAACCAATCTCTTATTAACGGTGATCCAAAATATATGGGAACCGTACCAACTTTAATACCACGCCAAAACTTTTCTGTTACATAATCGTTGCAGACACCATTTTCTATAGCTATAACAAACTTGTATCTTGCAACAAAACGTAGGAACATGTCTTCGTTTAAATTATTCAAATAATCTCCTTTAAATTTCTGAGGTAATTCCATATTGTTAAGACATTTACCGTATGAATCCACTTCTATGTATGTCATAAGTTCTTGAACGTAGGAATCTCTTTCGGTAGAAGTTTCACAATCACTTTGTATGTAAATAATAGGTGCTATCTCTCTCAACAATTCATTTTTCAAAGAAGTCTCAAAAAAATAGTTTGTATTTGTTATATCCTCATATGAAAATAAATGTTGTAACGGAAATGGAATGTTGCTGTACCTGCTAAAAGTCGATGAAAAATTAAATAAACTAAGTGTTTTCTCATGCAAGAGCTCTTCAACATTTCTTGGAGATTCTTCATGAAACAGATTCCATATTACATCATTTGGTTGCCTCGCTAGCGGAAGGTCTTGAAAATCAATGTTACTTGCATAAAACACATACGAATCTATATTATACATATCCTTGATTTTCCTGTCGCTGTAAATCTGACATTTAATATTATTACCACAGTGACGGACGTTTGATGTACCAGGAAATTCCATAGTCCACCAAAGAATTACAGGATACGCGGCTTTAGTTTTCATCAAAGTTGTCTCATTCACAGACGTATACTTGTCATATATCCAAACCACAAACAATATAAATGATATCATAATTAACCATAATAACTGGCACAGCTTAATCTTTAGTAATTGCATTGAAATTTTCTTTAACATCATTACACTAACAAGTTTAATATATCTGAGCCATTTAGACGTCAATCCAAGTCTTTTACACATTATAAATGTCAAAATTGATATAAAAGTATTATCAAGTACCTATGTATAGTCATTACAGGATACGGCTGCAGAATTTACTTATCATTTATTTTTCTGAATAAGGAAATGATACAATTGTAGATGCAATAACAAAGTTTAATATACATGTCATATAGTGAAGCCTCTTTCGTTAATCATATAGTATAAATCCATGCAGAAAGCAATAATTAAGTCAGCATAAAATAATCCATATATAGCACCTACCAATCTACCAACGACGAAAAGATGGATCAGAGCAGCAATATTCATAGTAAGTTGAATAAGCGCATAGTAAAATTCTGCCTGATACTGAACTTGGTCAACCACATATAGCACCATCAGTTGCAATGACAGCATGAGAGTGGGGCCTGCCGCCAAGCAGTGAAACTTATCCACCGGAGCCACAACATGAGGCAGAATATTGAGAAGCAGTGCCACTACCTAAAAGAGATGATTGGGTGCATGTAAATTCATTATCAACACTTGCTGTTTACTTTGATTTGAAATTTGAAATATAGAATGAGAACAGGTTTTTGTAGTCAGTGGTGTAGCTACTGAATAATACGAGCATACATGCTTTTATTAGCATTTTATTTTGATTATAAACTATATTAAATGAGACCAAATCCCCGTTCTTTGATAACATAATATAGATCTATGCACAATGCAACAAACTGATGACAATAGAAAAGTCCATACAGGGCTCCGGATGGATTGCCCTCGTTAAATACAACAATAAATGCAGTGGCTGTTATCGTTATTTGCATCAATAAATAAAGTTGCTCTGCTAGATCATGTACTTGGTCCACTAAATATAGCACGATGAATATGATTGACATGACGAGGGTCGGTGCCGCAGCCAGGCAGTGTACTACAGCAGGCTCCAGCAATACAAATGGCAGAAGCATGAGGAGCAATGAAATAACCTAAAATTAATAATTCTTATGCAATTCATGTCTGGCAATCTATATTTTCGGGCTTACCGACTAGCTTGATCGTTGTCATAACATTTTGGTATCTGTCAATGTTTACTTTTGATACATATTGAAATTCAATACAAAAATATTTATCTATCAGTAAAGTCAAATATAAAAAATCCTGGCGCCGTTTTCACATTGTCAGCAAGATAGTTACATATATTCGATTGTTACTTAATAAATTTAATTAAATCACAACGTTGCACGGTTAAATTAAATAGGAAATATTGTTATCTCTCCAAATGCTAAAATATTTCATAAATAATACTAATAAATAAATAATAAGTCTAAATGTCATAATTAATGACATTAGCAAAGTTAAATTGGCTGTCAAGGTCGACTCAGGTCAATCACACCGGTCGCTAGTGATGGTCTACAACCACATACAACATAGCAAAGAAATATGGCAGACATTATCTTCTTTCTTTTCTTTTATACTTCTAAAGAATATTGAGTACAGAATTTGTTTTGAATAAAAAAAACAAGATTTTGCTTGATATTATATTAACACTGATTTAATATAGTACAAGTGAAAAACCCTACGTTTCTTTATGCGCAACTAAAGGTACATCCCCTTTCATTAGCAATTAGAAATAAATCCATTGCTAATGCTGTTAACAAAGCAAAATAGAACGTTCCATATACCATCCAAACCCAGACATGAACAAGATTTAACAAAAAAGATTGAACAAAGGCACCGAAGGTAAATAAAATTTGAAAAAAGAGATACATTTTTTCCATGAATAACGGTACTTTTCTTTGTATGTATAAAATTACAAATAGTAATGATGTAACTACCGTGGGACCAGTTGCTATGCAAAACATATGTCCTTGAGGTTTTGCGACGACTGTTGGTAAGATGAGAATAACACTTGAGATTGCCTACAAGTAATTAAATCCAGCTAGTATCAAACGTATTTCACAAATTGTATAAATATAATTTCACTCTTAAAGTTATACTTACAAATTCCACAAGCTTCATAATAAAAATATTATATCTTATAAGTTCACTCCACTTTTTATCCACTGGGACGGAATCTGAAAAAGATAAATAAATTACTTAATTTATAGTAAACTAATAAACCTAGACAATCTTCAAAATTGGTGGTTCAAGAATAAAAGCAAAAGATATACAGATATACATTTTTTGGGAAAACGACCATTGATTTAACCATTTCTACTAAAGTTATCCCTAATTTAAAATATAATATTGCCTTTACATAATTTGAATTATGAACTTTCAACACAATCATAATATGATAGACATTGTATGGCTCTCTGACCCTGAGTAACATTAATCATTCATCTTTTAGAACTCATGAGTTCTTACAGTTTCAGAAAGATTGTTAGTTAATTATGAGTAAGTACCATTTATTATCATATCCGACATTTTTGAAACGTACGAAAATCTGTTTTTGGTGGAATGGCAGTTGTGTTATTGTCACAGCGTTGTTATATATATATATATATTCCCATTTAATTATTGTAATGTAAATTATTTTGATGAAATAAGTCTCTAAAACAATAACTTTGACAGTATAAAGTTGTCAATGATGGGACATTTATATTTTATTCTTTATTTGCCCCAACCTCATAGAGTAATATGCATTTAGGTTCCCAAAAAGTTTCTATACTATATCGTATTACTTTCTTGCTGTAAATTTTTGGACTAAAGTGCTTATCCAATCATAACCACCGGTTATATTTTTAGTCGCTAGAATTTCAATGACAGATTTCCTAAATCGACATTATCGTGACTGATGTCAGGTACATAAGTATACCAATATCCAATATCTGGCTTTTTCTGCTAACGCATCCGTTAGTTCCAGCAGGGCGAGTATGGTGGTAGAGAAAATCGATGACGTAACCTATTCAATACATTTTTTGAAATTTCCTGCCATATCATTGGTTATCGACGAGAGAGAGACTCGTGGACGAGAGAGGGGCTCGTGGTCTAGTGGTAACCGACAATGTTAACACATTGCAAAGGTTAAGCAACATCGACTCAGGCCGGTCTTAGGATGGGTGACCATTTCTTAAGACATTGAGACCCCTCCGTGCCTCGGAGAGCACGTTAAGCCGTCGGTCCCGGTTGTCATACTAACATCTATGGCAGTCGTTAGGGGTAGTTGGAGCCCTAAATCAAAAATCCGACCGGTCTAACTACAGAACTTCGATATCGCCCATGGGTTGTGAAGGTCAGATGGCAGTCGCTTCACGGAAAATATCGAAGTTCAGCCGAATCGCAGTTAGACTGGAAAGCCGACCCCAACTGAGTTGGGAAAAGGCTCGGTGAATGATGATCATTGGTTATCGACAAACTCTGTCTCGCGCCATGCTCGCCCTGCAGGAGTTCCCAAATTATTGTCATGTATCGATTCAAATAACGATATGTACCTTGATTTTTAATACTTCACTAGTAGTAGGACGGCTTCACTCATTCGCAGACAGTATGGTCTCGGACCTAGGACTCTAACCTGTCCCTTAAGTGGACAAAAAAATAATTAATTCGGCTGTCACTGTCAAAGTATCAACTTTCAACTTAGTTGTCTGTCAAGCAAAATTAAAGTCAAAATATTTTTGTACCTGTGATGTGGTGGTCAGCTTGTCCTGCATCCTTTCTGCTATAAATTTAAATAATCTTACAACATTGCTTTAGATGAATTCTTGATATTGCTTCTCCTTTAAGAACTCCTTCAGCACTATGGAGGAAGAAGACCCTGTCGTTCAGGAGGTAAGAAAAATACCCAATTAATCAACGTGGTACCTATGTGTGGAATTAGGTTATGTTATTGTCGTAAAAGTGTAATGTAAACTTTGTAATATTCGTTTCAGATACCTGTGTATTTATCACAGGCTTTAGCAGAGAATTTATATATCTACCAATATCCTGTGAGACCCGCTAACAGAGATTGGGAAGATGTTAAAGTTATTAATGCAGCTGTGAAACCCAAGAACAAGATGGTTAGGTTAGAAGTCGGTTTGGACACGTACAGTGACAATTATTGCAGTTCTAAAGGGGAACAAATTGCAATTAACACTGATGGACATCAGGTAACATGCCTAATTCATTAACATTAAAATCTGACATTAGTCTAGAAAAATGATTTGATGTAAACATATTATTGAGCGGAGCTCCTTATCAGGTGCAACAAATGCAACTCGATGTGAAATTGTTTCTCGACAACTACCCAACCGATTTTCATGATTTTTTCACTCAAAAATCAACCATTCTCAGGAGCAGGTTTTGTTCAAGACCGAATTTTGATTTAGGACCCTCAAAAAAAGTTATTGACCAAAAATATGTCAATAACTTTTTTTTGAGGGTCCTAAATCAAAATTCGGTCGCCAACAAATCTGCTCCTTATAGATTGATAAATGCCTTAATAGAAATAGTCAATTCGCTCAATTTCATGCTGCAGCACAGTACCACGGCAGCGACTGCAGCTCCTAGTTATATTTTTATTTACTTTACTTACTGTTATTACTTCGTTACTTTACTTTAATACTGAATAGGTCTTGCTTTTTTGCATTTAGGAGTCAACCTGGCATGTTAAAGAAGCAAAGGATAAATCCCAATACTTTAAAAGAGGAATCATGGATAAGATTGTCTATGAGAGCAGCACTCCTTGCACTAAAACTGATCACTATGCAGTCGCTGTGTTTCAAGATAAAGAATTACACTGCACACCTATACAAGGTTGGACATACATTACATTTTTATCGGTATGACTTTCCTATATCTGACGCGGTTTTTGGGGGAAGGGGGGCTTGTGTGTCCCCTATCCCCCATAGGGGGGAAAAGCCGAGAACTCTCCACCTTTAGAGACATAACATTGTTAAATTTTGAGTAAAATAGCATAATTTATAATTAAGAAAGGACTTAAACATGGGAGGGAGGAGCCATCGCAGGGAAGTGGAGCAAGCCTACTATAGTACCCTGAAATTCAAACCAAGTTGATTAACTCATTATTACATTAACATACATGCAGCATTTTATACTGCTTTATAAACTTAAGACTAACGGGCCTTTTACGCGATTATTGATCAACAAATGTACTCGCCACCTCACTGAACGCTCGCATGCTGATACTATCAGTGTGGTGTGCCGTAGTGGCTCTCCAAACACAATATTTTGTGACGATGAAGTGAGGGTAGTTGAACAAACCCGCACTTCACTAAGACGACAATGAGCTGAAGCCAGTCCACCTGTGACCACGGCTCTTGTAACAGGGCCAAAACGTCGGGTAATAAAGAGGTATGTATATACCTCAATAATCAAGTAAAAGACCCGTTAGTATTAAGTTTATAATGTGTACAAAACGCGAAAGTTTAAAAAGTATTTAATACTGCTGTCTACTGTGCCAATAAATCATATTTGAAACTGGTGGTCCCATTAAGGCCCGGCGCCCATTATCGGTATCGGCAAAGAAAGGGATCTTCGGCATCCCTACATGCAAGCGCACACTGTCGGAAAAAGCATTGTGCAACGTTCTTAAGGGTGACGGAGGCGTCCTTAAGCATGCCGCACCGTCCTGAAGCTTGCCGAAGCGTCTCCATATCGTATTTCTCTTCAAAGCAGTCGAGTTGTTACAAGCTAGTTGTCTGAGTGGTATATTTAATATGGTGGATTGCGATCTAGTGCTCATAGCAGCTCTTGCTGAAGTAGAAGAGAAATCTAATCAATCAAGGGGAAGATTTTGGGTGAACAACCTTTGGAAGCAACGATATACGTCCGGTGAATTAAAAAATTTATTCAATGATTTGCGTTATGATGTTCGAAAATTTTATTACTATTATAGAATGAGTTTTGAAAATTTTGAAAATCTGGTTCATTTACTACCCCCGAGTGTTGCCTCGGCGCCTCCGGTGTCGTGGCGGGCGGCGGCGTACCGAAGGATGCCGAAGTATCCCGAAGCATCCTCAAGGCTGCCGATGCAGCAGCCTCAAGCATACCGAAGCGGTATTTTTGTTACTACGACCATATATCATGGAAATTATTTCTACTTTATTGCCATGATGTTAAAGTATCTTGCTATTTGCCACCTAAAATCCTCAGCCGTGCCGATACCGATAATGGGCGCCGGGCCTAATGGCACGTTGGTAATTTTGCTATTTCACAACTGTCCGCTAGTTGTACCTAGACTGCCATATTATTTATTGCTCCTATTAGTTATAGCTTCATGTTATATAGCCTATAACCTGCTCAATAAACTAATACTATTTATGGCAAAACATGCCTCTGAATCCATGCCAGTAAAATTATAAAAATAAAACGATGCAAATAAATCTTCAGCTTTCTAATATTATTGTAGTTTTTTTTAATTGCACTGAAGATTATGGTAACTTTTCAGGTGTTATACAAATGAGACCTTCATATTCATATTATGACAAGCAAGACAAACGTAAGCAGGAGAAGGCTAAAGAAAAAAATGCAACCACTTCAGATGATGAAGACACAGAGCCTGAAGCACAACAGGTAATACTTGCAGATAAGTTACAATATTTTTTTATTTCAATTAAAATATAATCACGCAATGTCCCCGAGGGTGTCATCAGAGGTAGGGACCTCTGTAGGGACAAATTGCAGAAAAAAGTTAATAAAAGGCCCGACCAGGGCTAAATACGAACGAAGCAGTTGCTCTAGGTACTGGCCAATGTACCTGAGTTCTAGTCAAACCTCATCTTACCAATAATTTTGTTAGTTGCACAACTGAGAGTCTATTGCGACTAATTTGGATACTGTTTTACTATTAGTAAATTAGGGATATTAATCATGATAGTGTAAATACCTAAATTGGGAACTGTTAAACTTTATACTTAGTATTATAATAATATACAGTAATATTTACAATTATTTTGCTTATAGATAACTGTGAAATTTGCACGGCAAGAGACTGAAATGGCAAAGAAGGCTAAAGAGAGATCGTATGAGACGATGTCGAGGCGTATTGCGGACGAGCACTGGTACGATGCTATGTGGAAATCTTCAGAGACTGACCATGCTGAGGTATACATATACACTTGTTAATAATATAAGGGGACTGGTCGTTCAGCCTGGGTAGAACAGTAGACCTCACGGTCACAGGGGATATCTGTATCGCCACATAAAAAAGTTTATTTGGGCTTTATGCCCTTCCCATTCCACACCCACATTTCATTCTTCCATTCCCACAACCAAAAAAGCTCATGATGAAAAATAGTGGTGGTGCCAAGTTTCGCGGAGATCGGATATAATCGGACGAAAGGAAAACTTTCCAATATGTTCTCGAAGTGTAGACTGTAGATGGATAGGTCGCTCAGATAGACAGACGAAAGCAAAACTTTCCAGTATGTTCTCGAAGTGTAGACTATAGACAGATAGGTCGCTCAGATAGACAGACGAAAGCAAAACTTTCCAGTATGTTCTCGAAGTGTAGACTGTAGACAGATAGGTCGCTCAGATAGAAAGACGAAAGCAAAACTTTCCAGTATGTTCTCGAAGTGTAGACTGTAGACGGATAGGTCGCTCAGATAGACAGACGAAAGCAAAACTTTCCAGTATGTTCTCGAAGTGTAGACTGTAGACAGATTGGTCGCTCAGATAGACAGACGAAAGCAAAACTTTCCAGTATGTTCTCGAAGTGTAGACTGTAGACGGATAGGTCGCTCAGATAGACAGACGAAAGCAAAACTTTCCAGTATGTTCTCGAAGTGTAGACTGTAGACAGATAGGTCGCTCAGATAGACAGACGAAAGCAAAACTTTCCAGTATGTTCTTGAAGTGTAGACTGTAGACAGATAGGTCGCTCAGATAGACAGCCGAAAGCAAAACTTTCCAGTATGTTCTCGAAGTGTTGACTGTAGACGGATAGGTCGCTCAGATAGACAGACGAAAGCAAGACTTTCCAGTATGTTCTCGAAGTGTAGACTGTAGACGGATAGGTCGCTCAGATAGACAAACGAAAGCAAAACTTTCCAGTATGTTCTCGAAGTGTTGACTGTAGACGGATAGGTCGTTCAGATAGACAGACGAATGCAAAACTTTCCAGTATGTTCTTGAAGTGTAGACTGTAGACGGATAGGACGCTCAGATAGACAGACGAAAGCAAAACTTTTCAGTATGTTCTCGAAGTGTAGACTGTAGACAGATAGGTCGCTCAGATAGACAGACGAAAGCAAAACTTTCCAGTATGTTCTCGAAGTGTAGACTGTAGACAGATAGGTCGCTCAGATAGACAGACGAAAGCAAAACTTTTCAGTATGTTCTCGAAGTGTAGACTTTAGACAGATAGGTCGCTCAGATAGACAGACGAAAGCAAAACTTTTCAGTTTGTTCTCGAAGTGTAGACTGTGACCCGGACCGAGCGACGGCTTAACGTGCTCTCCGAGTCACGGAGGGGTCTCAGTATCTTAAGAAATGGTCACCCATCCTAAGACCGGCCTGACTAGATGTTGCTTAACCTTTGCAATGTGTTAATATTGTCGGTTACCACTAGACCACGAGCTTCTCTCTACATACACACACACATATCACGCCTATATCCCCGAAGGGGTAGGCAGAGGTGCATTACACATCCACAATTTGCCAGTATTATTAGTCCCACGTAATAGGGGGCAACCCTATTGCCGTCACCGGGCACATTTATAATGGGTTATGTCCAAAATGGCCGTATGAATTTAATAAAAAGTAGCAGCTATATTGTAATTTTGAAAAAAATTGAAACCCGTTGCCTTGCGGTGAAATGTTAATGTAAGGCAACAAAATCTTACGTGTCAGCCGCTATGGCACAGCCAATTAAAGTCCTGGGCGTCTCGGACTATACATACTAGATCTATTACATACATTATATATATATATATATATATATATATATATATATATATATAGTCTTTTAAGCAGTTTGAACGTGAGTTCAGCGCTGGGCTGCTGCGTTCAGCACTGTTCCGATGTAGTATCAGCGGTGTGCCTATATAAATGTTCAGCGGAGACCGTGGCGGAACAGCGCTTAACAAGAAAGGTTGCAGTTTTAGTAAAAATGTAGGTAGTTTACCCAGCGCAGTAGATATTATTTTATTGAATCAGACAGTGGATGGATAAGGCATAAAATTCAATAGTGGTCTTAAAAGAAATTATCTATGTATTGTCAGCTGTATAGAAAATCTATTCATAATTACAATAAGTGCTTATAATACTCGTAGTTCTAGAACTTAACTAATATTAACAAGAAATAAATAACTATAAATGTCACGTATTTAAATGATCTATTAAACTACTCTTAGGGTTACTCTGTTTTTCTTCAAGTCTTATTTTCTTGACCAACTTTGGAGTTCCTATGCTGATGTCAGCTTTACGTTTTATTGTTACCTGGAAGCAAAAAGGTATATTAAAGCCCAGTCTACGAAAAGAGCAAATACCCTACTAAATTTTAGGGTTCCATACTTAGATCAAAAGTACTATAGATATTGGATTCAGTACAAATACAACGCGGAATCTTGGCACTCGAATACTATATAGGTAATTATTACAAATACCATCTATAAAATAAACAAGATTGTACATTAATGGTTGACATAGAAATAATTCGTAATAATTAATACAGGCGCATCAATGTACAGTGCCGTTGTCGCATCCCTCGAGAGTCAGCAAGCGGAATAGGGACTTAGTACGGAAGCGGCTGAAGCGCGCAGGTGTGCAATGACCGAGGTGAAGTGGTGCCGTTTTTAAAGCACTGATCGGTAATCTAGGTATTTTTGATCTAAGGTTCCATACCCAAAGGATAAATACCCCATTACCGTATGGGTAAACTCAAACTCAAAAATATTGTAGTAATAATATTGTAGACAGATAGGTCGCTCAGATAGACAGACGAAAGCAAAACTTTCCAGTATGTTCTCGAAGTGTAGACTGTAGACAGATAGGTCGCTCAGATAGACAGACGAAAGCAAAACTTTCCAGTATGTTCTCGAAGTGTAGACTGTAGACAGATAGGTCGCTCAGATAGACAGACGAAAGCAATACTTTCTAGTATGTTCTCGAAGTGTAGACTGTAGAAGGATAGGTCGCTCAGATAGACAGACGAAAGCAAATATTTCCAGTATGTTCTCGAAGTGTAGACTGTAGACAGATAGGTCGCTCAGATAGACAGACGAAAGCAAAACTTTCCAGTATGTTCTCGAAGTGTAGACTGTAGACGGATAGGTCGCTCAGATAGACAGACTAAAGCCAGATCAGTTAGTTAGTCCCATTTAATTGGACGTAGTTTTTCCCCACATAAATTTCATCTACCTGCCCTTATCCCAATTATTTGGGGTCGGCGCAACAAGTATTTCTCCTCCACGCATCCCTGTCAGACGTCATCTCTTAAGGCACTCCTCTCCTTGTCATATCCTCTTTCACACATTCCATCCATCTTTTCTTTGGCCTATTAGTCGTAGTACAATATACAAATCAAAATCTTCCTCATCAAATAGATATTCCTTGATAAAAAACGAAAATGTTTTTGAATTGATCATATCGAGAGTTGGGTCAATAACCAATGATATCGCTGTAAATGTTGGTTATGTGACCCAATGAACATATGTTCTCAATTTTCCTGCGATATTATTGGTTATCGACAAACATCCAAGCGCTATGGTAAGTTAGGACTTGTAGAATGGGATTTTAGACATATTTTTTCTGCATTCAGCTGGAGCGATTAAAGCTATTCAGTGCTACAACATCAGATGGTTCAGCTTTGACGGTTAAAGCACGTGAATACATCCGGGAACTCGTTCCACCACCGCCACCGGATGAAGCTGACTCTGCACCCACACAGCTACCGTCATCCGCTGACCAGATTAAGGATATACTTATCAGAGGTAAGATTTCATAACTACATTGGGGGTTTTCAGGTATATTATGATAGCAAAACTAGTCAATCAATGTTGGTAACTTTTATAAGATAAAATCAACACACACATCACGCCTATATGTATAAATATATATATATATATATATATATATATATATATATATATATATATATATATATATATACTAGCGGACCCGACAGACGTTTACCGGCAAAAAAAAAAGAACCAAATTGTGAATCTAAACCATTCTCAAATCCCCTTGAACCCACACAAAAAATTTCATCAACATCGGTCCAGCCGTTTAGGAGGAGTTCAATTACGTACACACGTACATTAGAATTATATAAATAAAGATATACTACTCTGTCAAGAAAGTACCGGGAAAAGATCAATAATACACAAAATTTTTGTTATTCATCCAAATTTATTGTATCATCTACAAAGTATGCTCCTTCAGAAACGATACGCTTACGCCAACGAATAATCCAATTATCAAAACTTTTTTTGAACGCTGTTTCGTGAATAGAGTTCAGTTCTCGCCGCGCTCCTTTATGTCTTCTACCGATTGAAAACGGGTGCCAGGAATTGGTAATTTTAGTTTAGGAAAAAGAAAGAAGTCAGCTGGAGCCATATCTGGTGAATATGGTGGTTACTCGATGGTATTTGTTGAGTGTTTGGACAATAATTCCTTCACAATAAAGGCCTTGTGCAAAGGCGCATTATCGTGGTGCAAAATCCAAGAATTTTCTTTCCACAAATCTGGCCTTTTTCGTCGAATTTGCTCTCTTAAACGCCGCATAACGCTCAAATAATATTTTTTATTTACCGTTTGACCTTCCGGCAAGAATTCCGACTGCACAACACCGCGATAGTCAAAGTAAACAACCCGCACCCGTTTTCAATCGGTAGAAGACATAAAGGAGCATTCGCGGCGAGAACTGAACTCTATTCCGGAAACAGCGTTCAAAAAAGTTTTGATGATTGGATTGTTCGTGGGCGTAAGTGTATCGTTTCTGAAGGAGCATACTTTGAAGGTGATACAATAAATTTGGATGAATAACAAAAATTTTGTGTATTACTGATCTTTTCCCGGCTTTCTTGACAGAATGTATATACATATATATATATGTAGGCAGAGGTGCATTGCACACCCACAATTTGGCAGTATTTTTAGTCCCACGTAATAGGGGGCAAGCCTATTGCCGTCGCCGGGCACACATAATGGGTTATGTCCAAAATGACTGAATGATTTAATAAAAAAATAGCAGTTATATTGTAATTTTGAAAAAAAAATTCAAACTCGTTTTGCTTTGCGATGAAATGTTAATTAAAGGCTACAAAATCTTACGTGCCAGCCGCTGTGGTACAGCCAATTAATGTCCTGGGCGTCTCGGAATATACAGGGTTACCTGGTAAGTCGTGCGAACCCCGTTCAAGGGTGGTAGTTCCCACCATTTCTGACAAATTTCACCTTAGACCCCTGCCCCCCAACCTAACCCTTTTCAAGTTATAAGGCTTTGAAGATTATTTGAAAAAATGCCGATTTCTTGTCTACTGGCCTATCTTTTTCGTTTATTTTTGTTCAATTTTTTATTTTTATACGATTTTTGTGTAGCAGATTAGTTTCTTCATCATTATGAAAAATAAAATTAGAGTTACCTCAACTAAATGGGTCGTAGATAGAAGATTGATAGCTATAGCATCAATAAAAAATCAGTACAAATCAAACTTCAACCAGCAATAGTAAAAAAAAAATCTATGACACCTAAGCTGCAAATACGCTTCAAAATATCTACGTTTCATTATCTATTCAACAAGGTATAAGAAGCCAGGCTACTATTGTAGGTCTTGGATAAAAACTTTGATAAAAGCTACCCAGGTAGTAGTAACAACAAAAGCATTCCGTTAGGTACTGCCTCTATTGTCCTCCAAGGGTTGACCCTGCTTGTAAACTGGACTCCGATTTGTGCTTGTGATTTGGAACTGTTGAAGATGGCGACCTTCACGAACGAGGAATATGCTGATATGTTGATCTGTTACGGGTACCGTGATTGTTTATCCACACATACTCGTGCTGAATACATATTGCGTTTTCCAAATCGCCGTGCACCAGATCATGCTGTGTTTGACAGAGTTTACCAGCTACTCAGAGAGACTGGCTGTGTTTTAAAGCGACGATCAGACTTGGGTAGACCAAGAGTATCTGATAATGACGCAGATACGTTGGAAAATAGTCTCAGAGTCCAGTTTACAAGCAGGGTCAACCCTTGGAGGACAATAGAGGCAGTACCTAACGGAATGCTTTTGTTGTTACTACTACCTGGGTAGCTTTTATCAAAGTTTTTATCCAAGACCTTCAATAGTAGCCTAGCTTGTTATACCTTGTTGAATAGCTAATGAAACGTAGATATTTTGAAGCGTATCTGCAGCCTAGGTGTCCTACATTTTTTTTTACTCTTGCTGGTTGAAGTTTGATTTGTACTGATTTTTTATTGATGCTATAACTATCAATCTTCTATCTACGACCCATTTAGTTGAGGTAACTCTAATTTTATTTTTCATAATGAAGAAGAAACTAATCTGCTACACAAAAATCGTATAAAAATAAAAATAAGAACAAAAATAAACGAAAAAATAGGCCAATAGACAAGAAATCGGCATTTTTTCAAAAAATTCTTCAAAGCCTTATAACTTGAAAAGGGTTAGGTTGGGGGGCAGGGGTCCAAGGTGAAATTTGTCAGAAATGGTGGGAACTACCACCCGTGAACGGGGTTCGCACGACTTACCAGGTAATCCTGTATAAGAAAAATAATGGTATTTTTATGAAAAAAATTAAATCTGTATTAAAATATCTAAAAAATAGTTTTGATAAAATGCAGATGTCTTCTTATACTTTGTTGCTGTCGATTTGCCTCTGCCTCTTTAAGTGCAAAACGGCAACTTCCCAAAATGTTCACAGTTGCACCTCATGCCGAAGTTCGCAAATGGAAATTTACCCAAAACGGCTAGTTCTCAAATAGACAGTTTCCCAAAACGGCCAGTTCCCAAACAAGCACTTTGCCGAAACGGCTAGTAACCAAATAAACAGACTACTTTGATGGCGTTGTGTTCAATGGTCCTCACATATTTATTTTAGCAAAGCTTATGACGTTCACGGATCTCCTCACCCTGGTACGCACTTCGGAGGGGTATCTGTCTGAGAGTGCGCTCCTCGGGGCGCTGATGGGCGCGGCGTGCTGTGTGCGCGGCGTGTGGGCGCCCCAGTCCACCGACCTGTACACTCGGACCGCGCCCGCTCCACCACATCTGCTGTGTGCCGCGAGGGACCATGTCGTGAGTATACACTACTCTCTCGCTCTCTCTAACTCGTCTCCTCTATATGTACGCGGCTTGCGGGTGCCCCAGTCCGGCGACCTGTTATCCCTATAATATGTCCCCACAAGTTGCGAGAATATAAAAATCTATTTTACGCGTGGGTGCGGTAAGCGCCCCCTAGAGAAATAAATAAGGTGATCATTACATACTACAACTGACAACTAAACCTCGTTTTGTTGACAACTAAACCTCGTGTTGACAACTAAACCTCGTGTTGACAACTAAACCTCGTGTTGACAACTAAACCTCGTGTTGACAACTAAACCTCTTTTTCTATTAGTAACGATTACTATTACGAAATAATGATTGGTTCTATTGTCAATGTACGTCTCTGATTGGCAACGCATAGCAAATGAAATAAAAGGAAATGTCAGGCCGATTGCAAGAACCGAACTAATAGGCAAGCGGCAAACCCCCGAAAAAGTGAGCAAGACAACTAAACCTCGTTTTTTTTTCAGTTATACCTATTCACAAAACACACATACGTGGACAGACACAAAATCGCCACCGCCGTACGTCTACCGCCCGCAGATGTACTAGATATTATCAAATCAGTTGCAAAATTCAACAAACGCAACGGCTGGGAACTAATCATCCCACCGGACACAGCGTTCGAGGCGAAATACCCAGAAGTTATACAACGTCAAAACGTATATTGGGAAGCGAGACAACGGATGTTTAACGAAATGTTATTAGGAGAAAATGTTCCTAAACGACAGAGGAAAAAGTCACAACGGGATTCTATCAGTTCTGACACAATGATGAGTCCAAAAGCGAGAGGTACAAGTGTGAGTGAGGAAGATGTAGATAGAAAGAGACATAAAAACAAAACTGCAGCCGGCAGTGGGAAGAGAACGAGAAACATAAGTTCTAGCAGTTCTCATGACGTCACGTGATTCTTATTGATATTAGGTTATCAAATTTTAGTGTAGTGTCTGTATCAACACCTGTGCTGATTATTATGATATATTGGGATTTTCAAAGTAAAACTTCTTTAAGCATTTTGAAAAGAGTGATCGGGTAAGGAGAACGGAAGTTAAGAGAGAGATATAAGTTAGTGAAGACAGCTTGAAGGTCAACGTTCTTTTTATGTGACGCGAGCTATACCTATGCTGTATTCCTTGTCAAAAGTAAAATATAGAAAGAAAGAGAGATACGTTCCGTCAGGGGCAAGAGACAGAGGTGCGAGCAATTTCATTCTCTCAAGAAGTGTTACTTCAGTCGTGTGTTCAACTTTTTTTTTAATGCTGGTATTATTTTCTAGTAAAAGCTTTAAAACTAATAATATAAACGGCCCCGCGATATATTATGTTTTCTATGAATAACGATTACTATTACGAAATAATGATTGGTTCTATTGTCTCTGATTGGCTAGCAATTCATAGCAACTGCAAGAACCGAACTACTAATACACGTTCGCGGCAAGATTCGAACACTAGAACTGCTTCTATGTTTTTTCCGTTCACTAGCTTGAACTAAACTTGAATAAATATTGTTATTGTTGAATAATTATAGGAGTGGGGGGCGTCCTGTTTTTAACAAATAAATGCGCTTTAGAGTTGAATAACCCCCTTTTCCCCAGTGAAAGCACAAACGGGCATACAGACAAAACATTTTTTATGTAAGTACCTTGAATGCATCTATAAATGAAAAGCTGTTTATTGGAAATTACAAACAGATACTTTAATTTTATTTATCTGTATGCGTCAACGTTAAGTATAATGTTTCTTCTTATCTTTATAAGTTCTACAATTCCAATTGTACAAACAAAAAAAATCGGTCACGTGATGAAATTAATACAATTTCGACCGAAATACAGAATTTTGTGGCGTTCTTTGTTGTTATATTTCAAAATAATGAGATTGCTTAAAATATTCTTGAAATATTAAGAAAGAAATTAGTGTTTGTCAGAATGGCGGGTGGGAAGTCATGAAATCGAATGAAACGTGCTCTATTATTTAGTAGTATTTTAGTAGTGTTTTAGTAGTATTTAGTAGTATTTAGTAGTATTTAGTAGCTAAGCAAAAATATTTAGTAGTAACCAATACGATATGAAACGAAAAGCAAATTCTGCCGCCAAACTGATGTCTCGTTGGCGGGTGGTAATTAAATGGCGTAAAATGCTTTAGATTTTTAAATGTCAGATTTTAGTAGTCTATTGGTAGGTAAATAAAATATCATTAAATCTTATCTACGTACTAAGAGTTTACAAATCAAAGGCATCACTTTGTATCGAGTACGCCTACGCATATTATCACAGCAATGTTACTTACGAGTGTCATCGTTATTAGTCTGGAGGAGTATTTATATTGTATCTTTTTTTTTTTTTATATTTGGTTCGCCAAATTGACGCCGTCCACCTGGTGGTAAGTCGTGACGACGTCTAGCGATTGTGGGCCACTCTCACAGCACACATTACTATTGAGAGTGGCCCTCAACTTGACGACCTACTGATGTGCCTCTTCACGCTCCGCTTAAAGAACCCAGGATTATATGTGGGAGGAAACACGTGCACAGGCAGGGCGTTCCAGGCCACTATCGTTCGGCAGAGAAACGAACGTTTAAAACGTTCGGTTCTCGCGAACATGCTATCCACTGTGTGGGGGTGGCATCTCTGCCCGGCACGAGTCGTTCGGGATCGGAAGGAAGAGGGTGGGATCAGATTGAAGAGCTCTTCAGAACACTCGCCGTGGTAAATACGGTAGAATGCGGCCAAGGAAACTTGAAAACTCTGAAACTCTTAACGTTGATAAACACTAATCCCTACTAATATTATAAATATGATAGTAACTCGTCCGTCTGTCTGTTACGCTTTCAAGCCTAAACGGCTGGAGCGTTTCATATCGTATTGGTTACTACTAAATATTTTTGCTTAGCTCCTAAATACTACTAAAACACTATTAAATAATAGAGCACGTTTCATTCGATTTCATGACTTCCCATCCGCCATTCTGACAAACACAAGAAATTATAAATAAATCACAATAACTTCTAGATATTATGAATATAATAAAAATTATTAGAGTTATAATATAGTCAAGTTGACAAAATGTTTTTTCATTCATTTGGATGACTAGTACGGTGTCTTGCGCGCCATAGGTTTTGGCCTATAACTTTTGACCCCTTAGGGCTAGGTAAAATTTTCGATTTTTTGGCTTGCCTCCAGATCGAGGGCTATCCATAGAGGGGTCAACCATCATTGGAGCATAAGCAGTTCTCGAGAGCTAAGGGGGGACAAAAATTACATTCCCCATTGCTATATATAGATAGATAGACTAGTTACGTTCTGGACTAAACACTAATTAGGCGAACTTATTATTTTTAGGCTTTTGCGGTTTGTACTCATAGTTACTACGTAGTCTTCGGGACACGTGAATATTGCGAGGTATGGTCGTAGTGTGACTGGACACAACGCGACCACGGGAGTTGGATTTACGATTAACTGACTTGGGAAAATGTAACGGAACGTTAATGAGTCCGTTAACATATTTTTAAGTAACTTAAAAGTTAATCCGTTACTCAAAATGTTACCTTCGTTAATTAACGATTAACGGAACGAGTTATGGCCAACTTTGTTGTTAGGGAAAGCCCGGTTCGAGTCCTGTCGATGACATCAGTTTTTGAGATTTATTTATAATTTCTTTCTTAATATTTAGTGGCGTTCCTTTGAGGAGACTTATTAATAGCAGTGAACGTCAAATGACTGATGATGACGGGCCGTAGCTTTGCATTGACTAGCCCTATTGAATTACATGATTAATCTTCTGCGATATAAAGATCGAGTAAGTCGATCGATTGTAGTCGACGTGCTCTCAGTGCTTTAGTCGAGATCGTGTATCTTCCTGTACTAGTATTTTAAGCTATAGATAGATATTTAAATTGTGTAACGAGCATTGTAATTTCTTTGGTATTATGTCATTTAATTGGTAAGTTGTTAATTTTGTAAGCGAAATAAAATATTATATTACAATTGTTAGACATTTATTGAATATCCCTCGCATTTTAACAGGTTCTTATAAAGAAAGGGCACGTTTTTTTACATAGAAAAATATTTTAGAACTTTAACATACCGTTCCATCCTTATTTGTAACTCAGGTGTCGTAACTAGGAACAGCCTAAATTGTATTATTTTTCTCTGTTCGTAACTGGTTACCAAAAAAGACGTGTATTAATTTTTCGTAACTTCAAAATCTGTCTGGTATTAATTTCTCCTATAAGGTTTAGACAGATTTTGGACATATTATAACATACCTCTTAAAATAAAAAGTTTACTGTTTAATGTAATACAAAAATTCTGTTACTTATTGATTAGAGATTTGTTTTAGTTTCACTTCAAAATATATTTAATTAAATAGATATTTTAAGTGACGAATAAAAATAAAAAATCTACCTTCGAACAGCATTTTCAGATACGAAAAATGAATGCAATTATTTTTTGATAACCAGTTACGAATAGAAAAAATAATTCCATTTAGGTAGCTGGTTACGAAAACTAGTTACAAAAACGGAAATTTAGCCAAATATAAAAGGTTACATATTATTAAAAAACATTTAAGACATAAATTCTATTTGGTGCAAATTACAACAACGAAGTACAAAATAATTATTTAAAAAATCAACATACACACATACTTATAAACTATGCTTGTTAAATTATCTTGCATATAGTAACAACATTATGGTAACCACTTGGCCTGATATTCCGATAAGTTTGGCGTTATGGGGCCCTCCGAGTCTACGAGTATACATAGTTAAGCAGCCCACACACTGAAATATCTGAGACTGCAGGCGGACTGTTGGCGTGCATGAGTCCCTTTAAACTCAAACCATACAGACCAGCACCAGACCCCCAGTTGGCGTTCCCTCAAATGTACAGTACCTACTTCAAAAAGGCTCAGCCGGTGCCTCGCCTCTTTTGAAGTTGGACATTGTACTGGCTCAGTACAAAAATGAGGCGGCTCTTACAAACTCTTAAAAAACTCTTGTCCTAACCAACAACACTTGCCACGTGTGTCTCGTGTGTGTACCTATATTAAAACAAGGTCTCAAAAAAATAACTACAGCCACAGCAAAATTATTTTAGTATTTTTGCCTCGCCAACCTTTACCTAGGACCTGGCATCGTAGTACTGGGGGTCCGATCTGTGGTATGGTTGAGTTTTATAAAAATGTATTTCCCGCTGAGCATAAAACGGTTTGCCATAGACATGAATTGGACACGGCATAATAACGTAGTGAACCACGTCAATTCGTGATATTTATAAACATTCAAGTAACTATTGAATAGAAATCCAATTAGGCTACAGTATCCTCGGAACGGTCCACCTGAAGGTTCCAGCATAAATGTAGGAGGCGTTAGCATCGGCATCAAGCCCTTGATGAAGTATCTAGGGATCGTACTTGATAGCCGATGGAACTTCGGACCACATTTCCGAAGTTTGGTCCCCAAAGTGACGGGGGCATCAGTCGCGCTTTCGCGACTCATGCTCAACCTAAAGGGACCAAACGCCTCCTGCAGGAGACTGTACCTGGGGATCGTGCGGAGTATGGCCTTATACAGGGCTCCCGTATGGGCGGATAGATTGGCGGTCAGGGTGAACGCGACTCTGTTAAACAGACCACTGCGAACCTTGGCCGTCAAAACCATACGGGAGTACCGCACGATCTCCGGAGAGGCTGCATGTCTCTTAGCCGGGACCTGGAAGCGAGAGCCCGTGCGTCATTGTTTCAATGGCACAAGGAGGCGCTGAAGAGGGACCACAGGCCTGCGACTCGAGAAATCGAGGACCAGCGGTCCCAACTCCGCCAGGATCTCATGGAGACTTGGAGGGTGCGACTTGAGCAACCAAAGTGGGGAACCACCGTCATCGCGGCGCGGCGGTGAGACCGATCATGGACGAGTGGCTGCAGAGGCGGCATGGTGACCTCACGTATCGTGAGACGCAGATCGTTACCGGGCATGGATGCTTCGGTAGCATCTGTTTCGCATCCATCGTGAGGTCACACCCCGGTGTCAACACTGCGAGGTTTCCGACGACGACACCGCACTCCACACGTTGATGGAGTGCACAGCGTGGGTGAGTCAGCGCAGAGACCTCGAAGTGGGTCTTGATATCCTCTCGCTGGAAACCATGCTCCAAGCCATTCACCAGCGCGAGTAGGTGGAACGCGGCCGTGTCCTTCTGCGAGCAAGTCATGCTCGCGAAGGAGGCGGCCGAGAGGGAGAGGCAGCGTACCCTCCCCGCTGAGGCTGACCGTCAGCGGCCAGGGCGCCGCAGGAACATCTACGCCCAGGACCATTGACCTCCATGATCGGGGCCTGAGGACGGCGGGATAGCCACCCGCCGTGCTCACAGAAGCAGGTTGCGTGCTCCGGGGCCACAGAAATTATCACGACGATATCTTATTGCGTCAAATTATTATTCCATGAAAAAGTACTAATTAGGTAACTACAAAACAGTTTCGTAATCAAAAAAATGTATCTATAGAAAAATATTGTCAGATGTAGTAAATTGACCAATGAGTTCTCTGGTCAAGTGGGTTTCACCTATTATGAATATTTAAGTAATAATTTAATTACATAGGTACATATTCAGAGAAATATTATATTCTCTTTGTTATACAACAATAAATAACATGTTTATTAATTACAACAGTTATAGGATGAATAAATTAAATGCGCCAGACAGATAAAACCATAGAGCAAGACGGTCCCTCCTCGGCGCGAACGGAATCAACGCTCGAGTGGATGTTATTGACCACAAAAAAATTGTATCAAAGAGATTTGTGGCAACGAAAAAAAAACCTTAGGTAGGTGTTTATGGGTCGAATCGTTGTCCGTTTTGTACATCTGCTTTGTGGTTTTGGCGCGATGCCACAGTAAGAGTAGTACGAATTCAAACACTATTTACTGTACAAAGAAACAAATATTTTACACTACACATGTCTTAAACATAATGTAGGTATAACAGGCGGCATTATCCCTAAAAAGCAGCGCTCTGTGTATATACGAGGACAGATATTTGTCAGTCGGTTGAAAAGCGTGGAGATTTTGAGAATAAATAGAGATTCTTTGAACGCTTGAGTTCTTTGCCTTAGTGGTAAGAAATATCGAAATAGATACCTACTTAAATAAAACACGTGGGTATGTTTATGGTAACCTAACTCCAAGCTAATTATTTCAGTGACTAAAAGACAGTTGTAGGCGAAATTAAGGTGTTGAACTGATAATAATTTTCTAACACTAGGTATCCATTTCCATATGTTTGGGAAGCACATCAAACGTATTTTTGTCCACGTAAGTTTATAACATTTACCAAATGAACATGTTTCGCGGTCCCGCGTATTAAAGATGACTTGCAAGATTTAAAAAAATATACCCGTCTCAGATTATAAAACAAAATTAACAATTAAAACAATAGTGGCAACACCGAGTCCAGCTAATCCACTTATTTTCGTAGCTCCGTTGCAGAATTGTAGATCGCACTTATTCGCTACATCTTGGAATAAATGTTTGACTAGTGACAAGTCGCATAGACCGACCCTGCAACCTTCGATGTTCATTGGATGTTCATTCTCAAGGAACAAAACTTGGTTAGGCTCTCTCACTTGGAAGTTACCGTTTTGTGTGCATCTGTGAAGAAGGAAGAGTTTTCATAGTCAATATTTTTACATGTCACACACACGAAATGGGAAAGAAAAGAAAGAATTAATATTTATTTTTGCGTCAACACTTTACAGCTTGATGTAGAAAATAAGCAGTTGCACTAATACAAATTAATAACAAACTTAATACAAATATATTTTTCATCACTTCTATTCAAAAAGTGGCGTTTTGTTCCTACATAAGTGCGCCTAAAGTCATATAGCTCTTTTTTGTTCAGAGACTTTTTAGCGGGCAATAATGAGATTTGAATTTGGAACATGAATCTTTTGTAGTACCTACATATATTATCTTTTTGGAGTTTACTCCTTAAGAATCGATTTTCATATATAAGGCGCCCGGTATGAGAAAAATCCGAGGGGTAAAACCTACTAACAAGTAACGAAAATCGTGTCACGTTTTTGGTGCGCACCTCTAGTGCGCAACTTTCTAATTTGTTATGGCTAGATACTCGTACTTAAGGAGTAAACTCCAGTCGTGCGTCGGAGCTGACACACACACTTTTTTTTTTTTCATGGAGACGATGAAAGTAATATTGATGCCTCTAAAAAAACTGTTTTTTCTCAGGCGACGTACTTATAACCTCTCGCTACGCTTAGGATTCTACTTTATAAACCCTCGCTACTCTTGGGATACTACTCTAGAATCCTTCGCTTCGCTATTTTGAATCCAGAATTCAAAATAGCGCCTTTGACAAATATACAGGATAAATTTTTATATTTCGCTATTCCTTAATAGCGAAATATGTTCAAAGGAGTCACCATAGATTTTTTAAAAACCTATAATCCTAGCTGGGAATCGAACCCAAAGATATAGAAAAAAAATCACACCCTTTATTATTCACCATACGATAGAGTTGCTGTTAAGGATCAAATTCTGAGAAGTAATGATATACGGCAAATTTAAGGAAAACTTAGAATTTTCATAAAATTTATATTTTATGTCAATTTTGAGTCAATTTTGTTCGTAATCACAGAACTGACTATTTCGTCTTCTAAATGATGCTCGTGGGCAGGTACAATTTGAAAGTAGAACATAATGTTGTAACTCGCGTATGGAATTAGTCAGTAGTACCGTAATCTCGCGTTTAATACACTATAAGAAACAAGCTGGCAAGTACATGTCTGTCTCTGTCTGTCTCTGTCATGAGGCGGCGGCAGCGCGCGTGCCTCTGCCCAGTGTGATAAGAAACTAAGAGACAGACAAGAAATATGAATTTTATTAAAATTCTAAGTTTTCCTTAAATTTGCCGTATATCATTACTTCCCAGAATTTGATCCTTAACAGCAACACTATCGTATGGTGTAATAATAAAGGGTGTGATTTTTTTTCTAAATCAATGGGTTCGATTCCCAGCTAGGATTATAGGTTTTTAAAAATCTAATGATGAGGTTTTAAGTTTCATCAAAATCGGGCTCGTGACTCCTTTGAGCATTTTTCGCTATTCCGTATAGTTCCGGATTTGGCCATCCAAGCCCACTTGAAAAATTCACCTGTATATATCATTTTACTCTCTTGTTATAAAATCTACTATTATCGCCTGTGGCAACGATCGCCACAGGCGCAAGCTTTGACATAGGGGCAAAATCATGTTCTTATCCCTGAAGGGGTAGATTGGGGCCTTTATGCCACATTTCGCCAGTTACTTTACTGGTTCCAAGTAGGAATGGTTAGCTTATTACTGTATTAGGGAACTTTCGGCTTTACACCTGGTATTGAGCACATCATGCTGCTTTGGAGCTTGTGTTAGCCGAAGAGCAACCAACTTTTCCTATAACAATTGTCTAATCTTTAATAAAGGCTACTCACTTGTACAATACCGCAGCTATATTCGCATTGAACGGCATCATAGTCGAAGTAGTCCACTGCCTCATCTGTACGTTGGCTGTGTGATAGTTATCGCTGGTAAGTGGTACAGTGTCCTTGTGAGCACCCAGAGCGGTTAGAGTAAGGAGTAACGTCGCCGCTGGGCTGAACTGTATGAGAGCATGAGGCTGTTGTGCTGCGTCGACTTAAAAAAAAACATTTCCATTTTTAAATATTTGAATATTGTGATTTTTAATATGGAATAGGTTTTATGATCTATCTCGAAAATTTATTCTGAAGAGAGGGTTTTGTAGACTTTAACCTTTTCAATCGACTTTCTAAAAAGGAGGATGAGGAGGAGATTCATATTCCTCCTCATATCTTCGGACTGGGTGAACCGATTTTGAATTTTTTTTGGGTAATTGAAAGCTACTACTTTGCAAGTGGTCCCATTCCGACAACTATTTGGTCCCATTTCGGTAGATTGAAGCCGGTTGCTGTGTCAATTTTTGACGGGTATTTTTACCGCTTGTGTCGTATTTATGCGACCAATGTTTCTACGCTCTCCGTCCGTGTCGCATTTTTGCGACACCGACTGCGTCTTTTTTATCCCTTACAAAACTGCGTCAAAAGGTTAACGTGTGACTATTTTACGAGCTTTTATTTAACTTGCAATGTTTTTAATTATACTGTCGACTGTTGATTTATGACACTTTGTTGAACGTAACAACATAAAAATTTAAAAAATCATATCTTTATTATATAATTCTACTGTACGTGTGTATGCCACTGAACTCCTCCTAAACGGCTGGACCGATGTTGATGAAATATTTTGTGTGTGTTTAAGGGGATTCGAGAATGGTTTAGTTTCACAATTTGATTCTTTTTTTTTATTGCAGGACAACGTATGTCGGGTCCGCTAGTTTATATATAAAATTCTCGTGTCACAATCTTAGTTACCATACTCCTACGAAACGGCTTGACTGATTTTTATGAAATTTTGTGTGCCTTTGGTCTTAGAATAGGTCAACATCTATTTTTCATACTCCTAAATGATAAGGGTGGCCCACCCTATGGCAAAACAACGTTTGTGTATTCAGCTAGTAATTATATAACATTCAAATTAAACCTTTTCACTGGATTTAGTTAGATTATATTATGACACGCAATCACGTGCTTGACCCCGAAAGGCAGGACATAGGAGGTCATTACGCCCATATTTCGCCAGCCACAGTTAGTTTCACGTCGGGAGCGCGCCCATTAACGTTTTCGGATAGTTTGTTACGTCTGTCAACAGGCACCATGTGCAAGACTTAGGCCCCGGAGATACCAATAGGGCTCCTTAGCATAGCACCCTATTTATTAACACACAATTTTTTTTTTATTTAGTTCTCTTTTTTAAAACGTGGCTCCATATCCGATATTCATCGATGATTTCGCCAATGTCAAAGTAATACTTGAATTTTCCCGCACTAAAGAACTAGTTACTCTGAACTAGTTCACGGTGCGGGACAAGGAAACGTTGTTCGGTATTGCAATTGAGTGTTTGGGCCACCAGCCATGCGCTCCGTAAAAACCAAAGTCCTTTTATTTAGTTAGGTACAGAGACAGATGACAGATTATAAAATTTCAATCCAAATTATAAAACACAAGACACTTTTAGAATCTGACATCCACTTATATCTGTTCACAGACTTTAAATATAACAACCTAGCTAAAAGAGTAATAATACAAGAATCAACAAGAAAATTACGCTCGAGACGTGTCCTAAAGCTTGCAAAGTTATCAAAAAAAATAGTTATAATCTGCGTTATTGCTGACTGAGAAGGTTCGTGTAATACTGGTTGTGTTGAAAAAAAAAAGGATATGAAGCAACTTGGATACATTATATTAAAACAATGGGGTAAGATGTTGAATTTTTATATAATTGCACTAATTTCTCTAAATAGAAGACATTATAAACGTCGACATAGACTGTCTCAAAGAGAACAGCTGTTCTCGACATATGTCGACGTTTATAATGTCTTCTATTTAGCGAAATTAGTGCAATTATATAAAAATTCAACATCTTACCCCATTGTTTTATCATGGACTTTCGCCATGTAACGCCTGATTCCATTCAATACATTATATTACTCTTTATCCCCGTAATGTCTTACCGCGCGTATTGGTAATAAAACTAGATACTTCACAATGTTCCCTTGTAAAAGGTATCTGTCAGGCCTCACAGCTATTTTTACTAGCTCGTGACGTAAATATACAATTAGGTCATAATGTGTGTACGTTCAATATTGTTATAGCCCTGGTTACGTTATAATTGAAGCTAATTAACCGGAAAAATATGATGTACTGAATACAAGGTTGTTTAAGAGTATTTTTAATTAGAGCTTATACAGGGTTATTTTAAAAGTATCCCAGACCTTTAAGGTACCGTTTCTGAAGGTCATATGTAGCAAGTTTTTACGAGTTTGAAAAATTTTGAATATTTTTCTCCATACAAAAATTAATAAATCGACATTGGCTCGTCTATACACGATATTACTACGCGGCGTAGTACAACTCGGGTGCTATGGAGCCATATCAACATCCCAAGGCATCCTCGCGTACACGGGACAGACAGACGAGACTTTGACACGAATATTGAGTAGAGCCTGGAAACAGCACGGAAGTTTTTACTTACTTTTAACCCTGAACCCTGTATACCTACCTATAGAGCTACACAAGCTACACGGTCGTTGTATATATATATCCTACGTAGGTAAGTTTTATAACATGGCAGGACAGTAGTTTCTGTGGTAATTTCGTACCTATTTAATGTTTAACTAGCCAAACACATAATTAAAAATATCATGTCAACAGAAGAATTCAACTACAGGGATCAATACACGATTGTAAACGTTTAATTAAACCGAACGCTTTGTTGGCTACACGGTTTAAAACAGTGTTTATTTATTTTAGGAACATTAAACAGTTACACAATATATTTTACCAGTAATCTATGCACTAAATACATAAATTGAGTGAACGTGTAACCCACACCAATGTCCACGAAGTAATTCGGAATTATAAAAGTAGTATAAAGAAACGTGCATGTAAGTAAGCTAAGTTGGGTACCGCTAATATCGATCTTTATAATATTTATTCTGGGTTTGAGGTTTCGAGAGTCTTTAGTGCTGCAAATATAAATTTGGAATATAATGCCCAAAAATATCAGTATCCGCGAGGTGTGCGTTATACGTTTCAAGGATGTGTTCATTCGTTGTTCAATGGTTTCGAACTCAACTCAAATTGTTTTGAAATTCAGAACACCGTTGGTTTTAAACAGCCGTTTTAAACCACACATACATATCACGCCTATATCCGAAGAGGTAGGCATAAGTGCATTACACACCCACAATTTGCCAGTATTTTTAGTCCCACGTAGGGGGCAAGCCTATTGCCGTCACCGGCCACACATATAATGGTTTATGTCCAAAATGGCCGAATGTATTTAATAAAAAGTAGCAGCTATTATGTTATTTTGAAAAAGAATTGAAACCCGTTGCCTTGCGATGAAATGTTTATTAAAGGCTTCAAAATCTTACGTGCCAGCCACTATGGCACAGTCAATTAAAGTCCTGGGCGTCTTGGACTATAAACCGTGTTTAATTAATTCTCTTTAGTAATAAGTAGGCTAGGTGCCTATACCTAGAGAATTATAGTGTGGTAGGTAGCAAGCAACTGAAATTATTAAAGTAAATATCAAGGTAGTACCTACGAGCGTTTTCTTATATTTTCTGTGTTTTTTGTGTCGTATTGGGTTTGACTTATTAAATGAATTACTCACCGTCTGAGACATGTTTCTCGAGGAAGTTCATCATCTCCTTGACCTGGGTACAGCCGATATCCTTGTTGAAGTTAGACCCGTACCCATATTTGTAGTAGGTGTTTAGATCTTCAGCATACTCCAGGAGTTTCAGGTCTTCGCGAGTGAATGCCTGCGAGTGGTGATTTGGTTACACACGCACAATATTTACATAATCCCACCACCAGTTTGTCTCAAAATAAAGTCACATTATACCCCCCACTGTTCACCAGTAAACTTTAATTCAATTATCGGTCCCGGATGGCCGATAAGTCCCACGTAATAGGGGATTGAGAATTGACACTCAAAAGATAGATAATAGGTACCTACTCGGTCCTCTTTTTAGTCTACCCGTATAACCTTCAATAACAACTGCCTAATTTGAAGCCTATGTGGATTGTCAAGAAGCAGGTTGGTACGCATAACGAGCCAATGCTCGCCCAAATTGTGTCCTACCGACATTAGGCCCAAGCCAATCTGAAGTGAATGGGAGTGTCTATTGGGATGAGTCTAATGGGAAGTGCACCACTAGCAGGTTAGATTCCCGGTTCAAGTAGGCCACATTGCCAACGTTAACATTATTGCTTCTAAAGTACATTTACTGTTATTGCCAGATTCGCAAAGGATAAAACTAGAACCTGTGCGAAATAACTGGGCAAAACTTTCGGCCGTAGGATGTAGCAGATGATAGTAAAGAATATTTTTGTCACGGTGTTATACTTACAGCGCACCATGGTGATATCTTGGCGACATCCCACGCTTTGTTATAGCGGCACATCTGGTATATATTCAAGATAGTCTCCTTGCTCATATCGTAGTTGAAGCCGAGGCGTAAAGATACGTTACTGATCATCTGTTCACAAAAAAAGTGTTAGTTCTTTGTTCTGGGCATTGCTATACTTGCTAGAATAGAAAGTCCGGCTTATCCCTGAACCGGCTGTACCTATACGCTTAATCGACCCGTTAAAATAATATCGCTAGCCGATTTACCTAGGTAACTAACGAGTTCTTGGCAATGTGGAGACATCTATCAACAGTTTCAGGAACTGTACTTAGTGAAAAGTAGTAAAAATGTGTGTGGTTCTTTAGTAAGTTTTTTTAATATTGGGTTCGCCAAATTGACGCCGCCCGCCTGGTGGTAAGTCGTGACGACGTCTAGCGATTGTGGGCCACTCTCACAGCACACCATACTATAGAGAGTGGCCCTCTATTTGACGACCTACTGATGTGCCTTTTTACGCTCCGCTTAAAGAACCCAGGATTCTATGTGGGAGGGAATACGTGCACAGGCAGGGCGTTCCCGGCCACTATCGTTCGGCAGAGAAACAAACAAACCACTGTGTGGGAGTGGAATCTTTGCCCGGCACGCGTTGTTCGAGATCAGAAGGAAGAGGGTGCTATCAGGTTGAAGAGCTCTTCAACACTCGCCTTGGTAAATACCGTAGAATGTGGCTAAGGAAGCGATTGTTCGGCTCTAAGCTAACGGCTCAAGGCTTCCCGTTACCACCGGACAATTTATAATACGAAGTAGTAAGAAGTAGTGTTCTATGCAAACTTATTATTCTTTTTTCTTATTGTTCAGTGTTCATGAATGATATTTTAATCCGAAATAATGGTTATTTCAGTATCGCTGACGTGAGACCGCCTTTTCATGTAAACCTATTAGTACAATTTACGATCAAACAGATAGCTAATTAAAGTCTTTGTTCGTTGTAACCTAAGAATGGAATGAGTCATTCATTCACAACCTTGTTCGTAAATACCTACTAAAAGCTGCTGCTACCAAGGCGTCTAGATGTCTTGTACTCGTTCTATTACTCAGACCAAGGCCTTCGCGAGTACCTACTGACTTTGATTAGCGTGATTTATCGGAGGGCTTTTTGTTGACACCGAATCAGTGGTCAAGATAGAGGGTGGGAGTAAAAATATGGGATACCACGATTGTATTTTACAAGCTATTATTTACTTTCATCTGTCGGACCGTGTGTGGAGTTCGATTTTATCTGAGCGCGCGGCAGGTGGCTTTTTAGGTTACTTCTGGCGCTCCGCTAAAATCGGGTTTCCAAACACTCTCATATCGAACAACGATCTTGTCCTGCACCTGGAGCTAGTTAGGTATAACTAGTTCTTCTGTGCGGGACTATCAACTAATCAAGCATTACCTTGACATTAGCGAAATCATCGATGGAGCCACGTTTTTACTACGCTTTTATTAGCTTCACTTGTATGTTTGCTTGTTTGTAACCGACTGTTATGGGTTCGACTTTGCCCTACTTTGAACGATCAGATTTAATTCAAACTTTGCACACCTGTCAAAGACACCTCACGCTTTTTTTTACAATAATACACATTTATTTCTTATTTACACTATTCTTAATTCAAACTTATTAAAATTTATTTTCTACTTTTTAGTTGGATTCTCTATAAAAGCGTGTTTTTTTATTTTTTTTAAACTATTATTTTTAAAGAAAGAAAAAGGACGTGTGTAATCAAATCTTGCAAGTTAAATTTAACACACTTCCCGGTTTCCAATTGAGCTGAAACCTTGCCCGCGTATGTAAGTCGCATGACAATGCTATATTATGATGATAAAAGCTTGATTAAAAAAATATTTTTTTAATGATTTTATTTGTGCTTCAGATAACAACCCAAGCGTGTCCGCCGAGCGGACTACCTTCTGTAGGTATTTAGGGGAGAATGGGGTAATGGTATAAAAAACGTATTTTTAACTATCTACGGGTATATTTTTTTTAATGTTTGTTGGTAATTACATAAAGACAGATAACTGAAAGACTGATTAGTGTCTAAAAAAGTAAATGATTGTACTTAAACTGGTTTTTGTTTTCACTTTTCCTTACATGGCTCCAATTCCCCCATTCGCCCCTAATGTCTTTATTTTGTGGAGTTAGCGCGAGTCATTTGGGTCTTTTATGTGGTATCTACTACTACTTAACCATAGAAAGACCTTTGCCTTTTCCCAAGCCAGTAAATGAGGTCGGCGGTGATTTTCCATGAAACGACCTCCACAACCCATTGACGATATCAAAGTTCGACATCGCCATCGTTATTACATATTTTGACCGTGCTGACGCCCGGGTTAAAGTATGTCAACTCACGTCCTTGAACTCCTGCTTAGACTCGAAGATAGATACTTGTGACGCTGTTGTGTTGTTCTCTTCGTTTCTTTTCCAACTAGGGCAAAACTCGTGCGGCTAAAACATGACATTATCTTATTAGAAATTATTAAAAGTTAAATAGTTAAATACCTAAATAAATAATACACAATGAACAAACACACTTGTACAAAGACACATACTATAGGTAGGTACATAGAAAACACCCAAACTCACATTTGTGGATCAAACAAATATTTGATTCGACCCGGAAATCCTCAGAAGCCTCGTTAGAGAGTCGGTTGACATGTTCCCGGGTCTTTACAAACTTTTTAAATATCCTACAATATTAATCGCATACTTTCGGAAATTTACTCTCTCTCTCTCTCCATTATTTATCAGAACTATAAAACTAATACCTTGAGAAGTTTCTCATCATTGTCTCTAGCTATATTGAGAGTTTCGGCTTGATCCCCAAATAAACCTTCCGTGAACGCCTTGAAGGTGTTGCTTGAACGCTGGTCGTTGGCGGACTTAAACTGCAAATACAAACAATTATGTTGAACAGGAAACCAAGATAGGTAATTCATATTTATAGGCCTAGCTACATACTAACTATGTATAAATCTATGTATCTTCTATCAATCTTTCGCTAAAACTCGACAAGGGCAAGACCAATTTGGTTAATTTCGGTCTTGAAGTGTTCGATGAAGTTCAGGACAGGTTTAAACGCCAAGAATTTGACACAAAGTTCGCCAGGATAGCTAGTATTTAAATATGAAATCATTAAGGCCCCCATTGAATATCCGTCCATAGACGACCGGCTGCGAGGGATGTTCATTTGGAAATTCACAATTGGACGACGTCCGTCTAAATGTGAGATTTATCTGTAATTTTGAAAGACATCCACTCCATTTCGATTGATTGACTGATCTACATATCTTCAACGGGGAGGGGACTTTCAGTATTTCGAGTTTTAAAATTTGAGTGTGTGACTGCTGAAAAGTATAAGAGTAAGGCAGGTAGAAAAGCTGAAACTCTCACCAGATAATTGTGTGGATTCGTAGTAAGTAGACCAGGAAACTTATACTTCCACGCCTGTGCCAACTGCTGCGTGGTCATATAACCATCAGTGGTGAGGTCACCAGCGAAGGTCGGAGTAATACGGTCGTTCCATGTCCAACGTTGGAGTAGGTTGAGGTCTGTACTGCAGATACGTTGCTGAGGAGGAAAGCGAACATGTTTACAAGTTTTTGAATACCTCTACATGATGACGGCCTTCAGAATGGATTAGGAAGTGTTCACTGGCTGTCATTATATTTGCTCGCTTAGAAGAATTTCAAGAACTAAGTCATTTTTTCATGCACACGATGTACCCATTTAGAGACTATAGTTCTGCTACATTATAAAGTGCTTGAAAACGGCATAATTATGTTACGAGGGTAACAAATATAAGAGCATATAAGTGCATTGTGGTCTTACCAAGATATTAAAGGCTTTACCAGCTAGAGCACCTGCCGATCCACAGACGAGGCTCTGGTAACAATAGGTTCGCTACCTATATCAGCAACGTTACCGGTGAAAAGTGGATGACTACTATTGCCGAAATAGCGAATAATAGGTTTATTTATGTAAACTGTGATTCCGGAAATGGGGTTGTATTATAATAATTTTGTCTATCCTTATCCTTTTTTTTTAATTCCGCGCCACAAGGCCATATAGCCTACGTCCATTACCGAGCCCCTCTGGTTAGCACTAGGAAGAATTTCCAGAGGCACCCGGCGGACTTTGGCCACCATTTCTGTCTATACCGTAGAATAGAAGTTGGACTTACATTAGCATCTCTGAAGTTGCCATTATTATAATTTGTAAGAATATTATTTTTCAGGTCCCCGAGTCGACTAAGTTCTTCGAGTTCGTTAGCCTCGGGATTGTGACTTCCATGGCGGCTGAGAAGCCAAATTGCTGTTGGTTGACAACCTGGCGACGAAAATAGCGGTATTATTAACAGCTATTATTAAATTTAATGTTGATAATCAAAAGGTAGATGACACGACCGCTCGCTGCCTTTAAGAGACTTCGCTAAACGTCTGATGTATGCTTCTCAGGATCAGAAGGCATTTCCTGGCCCAAAGAATAAGTATATCCAAAGTGAATACAACAATCTTCCAAAAGGCAGTTCCCAATCTTCTTAGTTGCTTTTTAACAAAACTTGACCTGCAGGTGAAGTTAGCTTGGGTTTATAAGATCTTGATGGGATACCTATTCATCCAGACTACTTTTTACACTCTTAATTTGATCCTCTGGGAAATGAGGACACTAATATACACTAAAAAACTCCTGCGGTGTCGCAGGCGCCTGGTATTCGATCTTTTTTTCCAGTGAACGACCTCAGTCGCTATTGAATATTAGACAATAACTAAACATCAGGTTGTACTTAAACATTCTGTGTTGTTGTGCGAATAAATGACATTCTATTATTGGGATGACTCATTGGTATCTAATTGTACAAAATGGCGGATGGATTGGATGTGAAATAATACAAATCATCTCTACATATTGTGAGGCTAACTGCCGTGGATTTTCTTGTTGCCAATTCCCACGGTAACATTATTATAGTATCGAGATAGAAAATAAACTAGGTAGGTAGGTGTTATCTATGTGTTAATTCAGGAAATTGTATCATTCAGTAGTTTGATGTAAGTAATTCAACCGAAACGTTTCGGAAAGTCATAAGCTTTAGTCGGCACTTACCTATCTTTAATAGGTATCATGACACGACTGAATGATAAATGTGAAACGTTGTTAGGTAGCTATACTGAAATGAGCGGAGTCGAGGGCACAAACTAGTAGCATAGTATTAGCGGGATTTCAAAACTTCTCCGACTAATGCATCCACAATGAAATGCAACGACACATCGGTGTACTACAAACACAATTAGATGACTAGGTTTATTTTTAATTCGTATCTGATCTAATGTTTGAGAGGAAACTAGTAGTTAATTCTATTTTAAGGTCTTTTAGCGTATATGGAACAAACTCGTGTTTGTATGTACGGCTAGGGTACAGCCGAAAGATTGGGTTTTATTGTGTTCATAAAGCCCCCTACAACAGTTTCTCTATTGTATCTTCTATTATTTTCACTATTATACCATAAAAAATCATTTTAAGATACGAAAATATGAAATATTATTTATTATCTTCGTCGTGTGTGATAGTTCATTGAATTGTATGGTACAGCGCCCCTTAGTGAACTCCACTGCGGGTGACGTAACCTGTTCTGAAGAGCTCTTCAATCTGATCCCACCCTCTTCCTTCCGATCCCGAACAACGCGTGCCGGGCAGAGATGCCACTACCACACAATGGATAGCATGTTCGCGAGAACCGAGCGTTTTAAACGTTCGAACGATAGTGGCCTGGAACGCCCTGCCTGTGCACGTGTTTTCTCCCACATATAACCCTGGGTTCTTTAAGCGAAGCGTGAAGAGGCACATCAGTAGGTCGTCAAGTTGAGGGCCAGTCTCTATAGTATTGTGTGCTGTGAGAGTGGCCCATAATCTGGGTCCAGTCATGCCGAGGGTTAATCGGGTAATATCTTTGTATTTAGTGTAATACTATAAAAAATACTTGTAGATTATTACGGTGCTAAGGCCGTGTCTACATCTTCAGGATCTAAGTCATCCACGTGTTGTTGAGAATGACTTGGGTCTTAGGAATGTTAATGGGCCCCTTAACACCCCCCTAATTTGACTTTTGATTTGATTTGATTTGACTGTTTCGGTGGCGAAGTCGGTAGTGCACCAGCTTTCGACGCCGGAGTCTCGGGTTCGATTCCCGGTCGGGACAAGCTTTGTGTGATGACATAGACGTTTGTACCTAAGTCTGGATGTTTCCTATGTAAAATATGTATGTATTTACAAAGAAAAATGTATATAAGCATTTATATCAGTTTATCTAGTACTCATATCACAAGCGTTGCGAAAGATGGCGTTGTATAGGACATAGGACATGAATTGTCCTAACCTTTTTTTTTTTTGTTTATAATTTTCTACCCTATTTTTATAAATATCATACTAATTAAATACCTATACCTAATTATTATTTGAGTGAAGGCAGACTATTGATAAATTAGGTGCAACAAATTACAAGTTTTAAAGATTTGTTTTGTATCGAGTGTGTATTTATGCAAAGGTTATAGTCTCATAAAACTTGAAACGGAACTTGAAATAATTGTTTAGTATTCACTAAAGAAATAAATTTCTCTTCCATTGTTTTTTTTTGTCAAGATAAAGGTTGTAAGAGGCTCTTTGTAACTGAACTAACTCATTAAACTAAATCTCTGTAGTCCAAAAATTGTGGTTTTTTTTGAACTCATTGATATTAGGTAAGTATCTAGAGCTAGTGCGTGCTATGATATATACATGTAGGTACCTACATACATGTTTGTTTTGTATAGTAAACACGCACGTTAGTGACAATGACAATAAAAGCAATGGAAAAATAATGTTGAAATTTAAAAATTTGCAAGCAAGCAAGACAGCTGCTGTCTCTTTGAGATAGTCTTGATAATGCCATGTCTTCTATTTAGCGAAATCATTGCAAATTTTTTAATTTCAACATAATTTTTCCATTGTTTTTATCATGGACTTTCGCCAGTTGACGCCTGAATTCATTCAGTACAATTACAATATCCAGATCACGTTGAAAAATTCTTAGTAAAGTGACAGATTTATCGTGGAAGTCCAGCCTATAACATCACGCGACGACCAGTAAGAGTAATGAAGTAAAAAAAACAGGTCAAGTACGAGCAGGTATAGCGTACGAAGGGATCCGTACCATTTTCTATAAAAACGGCAAAATAACCACGTTTGTTGTATGGAAGTCCCCTTAAATATTTATTTTGTTCTATTATTTTATTATTTGTTGTTTTAACGGCAATAGAAATACAATATCACACACACACACACACACATATCACGCCTATATCCCGAAGGGGTATGCAGAGGTGAATTACACACCCACAATTTGCCAGTATTTTTAGTCCCACGTAATAGGGGGCAAGCCTATTGCCGTCACCGGGCACATTTATAATGGGTTATATCCAAAATGGCCGAATGAATTTAATAAAAAGTAGCCGCTATGGCACAGCCAATTAAATTCCTGGGCGTCTCGGACTAATACAATACAGTAATCTGTTTCAAAAATACAATATCATCTGTGAAAATTTCAACTGTCTAACTATTACATGAGATATAACAGACACCCGGAAGAACAGTGGAGCCTTATTAATAGGGTTTCCTTTTAAACCTTTGGGAACGATACCCTAAAAATTTGGAAAGGTCTATCTGCTACCAGGTAATGTGTTGCCAACAGCGGGAATTTGTTAAGTAGATAAGTAAGTAGTTAGGTACTTACCAGGAACATCATGTATCCTTGTGCTCGGTATGCCTCTATTGGCAAATATGTAAGCTGTCTTCGTCCCGAACATCAGATACGGGTCATCTTGCACGGAGAGACAGATCTCCTGCGCCGTGGCTAAGCCAAGCGGCAGGAGTAACAGCCAAAACATTTCCTATTGGATAGAAATGGAAGAAATTATTTGATAAGCTTAGGTAGAATTTCGAGACTGGACAATTTTTCTTTCGACCGTCTGTCTGTCTGTGTGTTCTGGGCTATATAGCAGCCACAGTTTTTATCCGATCTTCACGAAACTTGGAGCTTTTTGGATTTGGATTTTAAAACAACAGGACTGCAGCGATTGAAAATTATATACACATCTAACGTCGGTCCTTGCTCAGACCTATTATTACACACAGTATATAGCTACTTCAAACGTGGATCCACCGTTATATCTAAGCATTACCACGACTCTATCGAGGCAGTGAAAAAAAGTAGTCAAGAAGACATCAAATCAATAAAATTGTGTTATGGATCCGTCTAGGGTTAGAAGCACAATTTGAGCAGAATCCTAAGCTCCTCCTATGCCTTTTATTAACAATGAATGGGTTCCGACACTGATAACCAATTTTGTACCGGCCTGTGACCGCAACATTTTTAAAGGGTTGGACTCGCGCCTTTACTACTCCATCCTATAAAAGGGGGGCCGATCTTACGCGCAGTTAGTTATTATTTTCCTAGTGACGTTATTTACCTACATACGTAAAATTCTAATTGTTGTCCAGAGTTCAGATTACTTTGACACAGCGTTTAGGACCCCTTGTTACGTGGGATCAACAACATTACTGGCAAGATGTAGGTCTGTAATGCACATCTGCCTACACCTTCTAGGATATTTATAGGTGTGATGATATGTGTATTTATGTTAATCAAAGCGGCCACGTTAATTTTAAGTAAAAACAAAACCTAAGGTAAAAATTATCGGCTTATCAGTCCTGAGTCCTGAGTCCTGCCTGACACCTGGCTGATGGAATTTAGGTTTCACGAACGTAATTTGATTCCAACAGCATAGATGCTCGACCTATATTATTTTTTTGTTGTGGCAGGTACAGTTCGTTAAAGGCGCACAGAGATGTAAAACTATAGAGCTACACGGTTCGAAATTCGTTGCTCTGTGTGTAAAACATACGAAATTACCTTTGGGACCTTTATTTAATCTGAGTACTAGCACTGGTACTAGTATAGTATTCTTATATCTGTGACCTGAGACAGTACCTAATAGTTAAATAAAATAAAGTACCTACCTACTTAGTCAATTCTTTTTTTTTTAATTAATTTAACCTAATATCCGGATATCGAGTAGGAACGTCGTTGAACTTGTAAGAAAAACTAAACAAAAGTTGACTACTCTTTCACCTTAGGTAATGTTGATGTATACTTAACATGAACCAAAACATTAATTACAACTTACTTATTAAGTAGTCGATGATTATAAAGTATAAATGTTGTCACTTGTAGAGTTCGAAGAGACGGAACTTATAAGAAAACAACTTTGACTACCAAGTACCAACTACTTAGTTGCAAACAAATACAAAATGTAGCACAATTTAACTGGTATTGAAGAACTTAGAATAACTTAGAAAACTTGAAATTACACAAAAAGTTGGCACATATCACTTTACTTAAAATACACAAAATAAAGGCTGTATTGTAAGGTTACCTTAGCGTGGACAAACCGGATTAAAAATAACGTGTTGTTGATATGCGCGGGAAATGTCAGCACGACAAACCGCGCGCGCGATTGATAAGTTACTGAGGTGTGGAGGTGAGACGACTGAGGTACATTCATACAATCAAACCAAACAGGCTAGGTTCTTTCTACACCAATGAGCCGGCTGGACACCTTACATAATGAACCAATGACCAAATAAATAGACCCTCTTCACTCCTCTTGCGTACAACCTCAAAACATAGTTATGTAGGCCCGGGAAAAAAAGTAAACAATGTGAGTAAGTACTTACTTACGAGTATAACGGTTAATATGTTCTTAGAAATACACTTACCTATTATTGCAGTTACAAATTATTACACTACGTATAAAAGGTTTAATCAAGAATCTCTCAACTCTACATTTTATACTTTGAACAGGAACTTAGGTAGATATCTATGTTATATCTATTTTTGCTACTTTATTGAATGTCTAACTTTGAGTGACATAGGTACTACGTAATACGAGGTACTTAAGTACACAACACTGGTACACCCGGTCTCTTTAAAACAGTGGTGCATTACTTCACAAATGTACCTACTTTGATGACAATAACTATACCTATTTATATTTATTTATAACAAGCGGTCCTTCAAATAGGTAGGTAATTAAATAAAACCTATTAATCCAAAGCAATAGGGTCGCCCCCTATTATGTGGGATCAACAAAGTGAAATGTGCATACACACCTCTGTAATTTTTTGCGTTATATTATACCAGAAAAGTTGGTTGTAACTACTTGTTACCGTGGATAGCGCATCATGGTTGAAACGTCAGGAGCCTTACTGGCAAGTAACATACCTTCCTGTTACGATTAAGTAGGTAGATACTTCTGATTTTTTGGTAATTAGAAATACTTAGTTACGATACAAAGATTCGTTGAAAAATCTCGGTGTCATCGCTACTGAAAACGTTCCAAGAATGCGGGCATCATTGCCACGTTGAATGGTAATGCTAATTTTATGACACAGAATGTAAACAGCCTTCAGTAGGCCTACCATAGCAAGCGTCTACTTTAATATACTCACTCTTACTCACGCAGTGGGAAATACTTTTATCTTTTGGGTATGGAACCCAATTACTAAGGCTCCGGTGTCCGTCCGCCCGTCTATCACCAGGCTGTAAATTTTCACAGATTATGAAGTTACCGCTATAAATACAAAAAAAATGAATGGCTAAATGGTCTGGAATCTTAGATCAAAAATACCTATTAGTTACCAATTACCTATATCTAGTATTTTTGATCTAAGGTCTGGAACCCTTCGTGCGCCAGTCCGACACGCACTTGTATCTTGTATAACTAGTACGGTGTATTGCGCGGTGCTTCGCGCCGCACCACGCCATAGGTTTTGGCCTATAACTTTTGACCCCTTAGGGCTAGGTCAAATTTTCGATTTTTTGGCTTGCCTCCAGATCGAGGGCTATCCATAGAGGGGTCAACCCAAAGGGGGACATTCCCCATTTCTATACTCGTATATCTTCGTCATAACATATGATTTTGGTCCCCTGACCCAAATCTTTAGGCTATTCATTTCGTACAGTATTGGTCATGTTGAGTATACATGGTTAGTAACTCAATTTGGAACTGAACCTTATTAAGTTATGTATTTTATAGATGTTTGTATTGTTTTCTGTCTTGTGTAGGTACCTAAATAAATAAAATAAATCTTTCGACACTGTCTTGAGAAGCATCGATCATGCGCTTTGAGGTAGTTGTAGTTTGTATTTTAGATCTTAGCACACATTAAATGAATGAAAACAAGGTAAGGCAGGTAAGGTATATTTCCATTATACAGAGTATGTAAATAACTCTGTTTGTGTCACGCTCACGCACGATACGCTATATTATGCGATGCGCAGTAAGTATGACATCAGAAGAAAATTTACGTCTATGGAACAACTCCGAACGCATGTTTTATGCAGCCATCTGTACCCACAAACCCACTACTAATGCTGAACAAACTACAGTAACTATGAAAATCGAAAATTTTATTTTAAAATAGTGGCCGTAAGTTTTATTGCTAAGTTCTTTCTCACAGGTTCTAACTATTGCCTTGCAAAATCTGGCAGTAAATGTAATATAAGCAATCTTGACTTAAGTAAAAAACCTCGACGTTCGATAAGAAAAATAAGTGTTATTTTGTAACCTACATGAATAAATATATTTTCATTGTTTACTGTGTCGTTGGTACTGCGAAGAGGAAATACATTTTATTTATATTCTAAGATAACATCCAAGATCTACGTAAATTACAGTCATAGCTACGATGACCAGTTGGTCATCGTAGCTCAGTGGTCAGAGCATTACTCTTGTTAGGGAAAGGCGATGGGTTCGAGTCCGACCGTGTGCTGGATTGATCTAGCTTTTTTTCGAGATGAGGTTTATCACCTGCGTGTGTTGCAGAGCTTGTAATTTACGGAATATACGACATTTCAGTTTTTGTGATTTATAATTTCTATCTGAATATTTAAGCGTAGGTAGTAGAAGCAAACTTCTTATTTCCAAATACATAAATATAAGCACATTTTGTATCTAAAGTGATTATTCTATTGCCTCGTTTTGTAAATATTTAAAAAAATCGTGTAGGAGTCCCGTGTTACCAGATAGGTACTCCTGCATGATTTTGTATGAAAAAAAACCTATAAAAACGCCAGTCCTTTCGACCCCACGACTGAAGAAAAACTTTTTGAGAGAAAGAGGGAAAGAAAATGTCTCCTCACACCTCTCTCTCTCTCTCTTTCTTGTCCCTACAGTAATATACGAAACGTAACTCTCTCACTACACTTATCCCTCTAACTTTCGTTATCCTCAATAGCCTCACATGATCACACTTTGTGTAACGCTCTCGTCACGAATTCACCATCACACACATCATCAAGAAGTTTTACTTCAAAAATAAAAGCAAATATTTGTCTCAAGTTTGTTGTTGACCTATTCACCCGACAACACTGGCGTAAGAAAATGATAACCGAACGACCTATTTTCCGGCCGTTTGTCTACCTATTGAATCGTTACGAGAAAATAATAGCCTGGGATCGTTCTATAGAGAGACTGGATGACGTCACCTCCTCTAATAGAGACAGCGTCAACTTTAATCAACCGAGAAATTAAATAGGTAGCACTTTGTCTGCGTAATAAATATACATATCCTTGCAAAGTTTCATGTTTCTAGCACGAACTGTTTGCAAGGAAAACCGAGGACGGATGGACCGTCATGACTACTCATGACAAAACTATAAGGGTACCGAGACATCTACTACGGTCCAGGGAACCCTAAACAATACATAGTTAATGAAAGTTTACAAAAATAATTAAGACGGAGCTTGCGGAGTCTTCACAACGATGGGCTCAATCAAGAATGTATGCGACACGATAGTGGGCGCATCTCTTAACCTATCAACTTGAAATTTGGCATAAAGATATAACATACGCCTGGGGTTTTCTGTATAGTTTTTGGTGTATGTGGCTCTTATAGTTTTTGGGTTATTAAGCATTAAAGAAACATGTGACAGTGTAAAAAAATTGATAGTTGCCTCGTGCGCGAAATTTAAATTTTTAAATGCAGCATTTGAAAGTTATTGTTGGCTCGCGCCATTGATGATATGATGATATTTTATTTTTTTATTTTTTAGCTTAGGTTAGGTAGGGTTAGGTTAAGATTCTACCAGCTACGTCTTTATTATTTCGATGTAACCGCCCGCGTTCCAGCGAATACCTAGTTTATGTAGGTAGTACACAGTACTATACAGGTGAAACTGAGTTTTCTATTTCTGTAACGTCAGATGTGTTCACAAGCAACCGAATTTCCGTAGTATTAGTCAATGGACAGTTTGAGGAATAATAATATTTTTACGACCAACGTAGACGGATACCTCACCACCATTTGATATTTACCTTCACAATAAACACGCACTGGACAAAAATAAAACCCAACATCATCGTTAGGGTTGAGGCTGAATACGCAAACAGTTTGTAGACCATCTGTTAACCCAAATATAAAGAATAAGGACTAGACTTACTAGTATAATTCCTACAGACTTCCCACCACCCATATCCACAAAGAAATGGGGCCATCAGGTAGAAGCTGGTTTAATTCTTCTAGTGCTAAATTGAGGCGTCCGTCAATGGACGTAGGTGTGGAAGCGGAATTAAAAAAAAACCTGCCAAGTGCGTGTCGTGCCACGCATAAAATAGAGTTCAACTACTGATATATAGCCTATAATGGGTAGTTACCCATTATAGGCTATATAACTCCTAAACTAATAAATTCATCTGGTCCGTTATAGTTTTCCTTCGAAGTTTATTGTATGGAACCATCTTCACCTTTAAGAGGAAAGTGAAAGAGCACTATCTCTCTTCTCTATCGTGACTATCTTTATATAATATGTATGTATGTATATATACATATAAATAAGGTATATTTATATATATATATATATATATATATATATATATATATATATATATATATATATATATATATATATATATATATATATATATATATATATACTTATATGTGTAATGTGTAGGTAGTAATTAATTATATTAAGTTTTTTTTTTTTGTATTTGGATTTATGTATGGTATATAAGCGTTATGTATATGTATTGTATTTCAAAGTAAGCTCATCAATCTACGCACACTCCATACTTTTCTTCTACTAAGCATCTCCTTCCCCTGGCCCACTGGAAGAGATTTCTTAGAAATAAGTGGTGCCTTTGTACTATAACTGTATTACTGTTCTTATCTCACTCTTCCTTCTTGTGTGTACATAAATAAATCATGACTACCATCATGATTTTTTCAGATTCCTCGAGTTATTTAGTTTTTAGAGGGGGGACACTATGTTTTAACAAAAAAACGTGCTTAAAAGTTAAATATCTCGCAAATGGACTCCTAAATCAAGAAATTCTCTTAGCAACCTCCCAATGTTTTAAAAAGACCTATCTAATGATACACCACACGATGGGGTTGACGCGAGAAAAAAAAAACACCACCACTTTACTTGTAGGGCAGGTACCCCAGAAAAAATATTTTTCATAACTTTATTATAGAACTTTGTCGGAATAGTAAATACACATATCCGTGTGAAATTTCATGTTTCTAGCACTCACCGTTAGGGAGGAACCGAGGAAGGACAGACATGACGAAACTATAAGGGCTCCTAGAAAAGTATAAGCTGGCGTGTGGCAAAACTTAAACTAATTTTAATTGTATATAGTTTTCAATGTAATGTGGCACCACTATTGGAATGCTAGCTTATAGGTACTTGAGAACCTATATTCCTAGCCACTAGACACGGAGACTTTAAAAGAGAGACTTTAAGAGAAATTTTAGGAATATTAATTTTACAGACAGACAGACACGTCACGCCTATATCCCCGAAGGGGCAGGCAGAGGTGCATCACACACCCACAACTTGCCAGTACTTTCGGTCCCACGTAATAGGGGGCAAGCCTATCGCCGTGACCGGGCACTCTAGAAAGAGGGTTATGTCCAAAATGGCCGAATGAATCCAACAAAAAGTAGCAGCTAATACAGTAATTTTGAAAAAAAGTTGAAACCCGTTGCCTTGCTATGAAATGTTGATGAAAGGCAACTAAATCTTACGTGCCAGCCGCTATGGCACAGCCAATTTAAGTCCTGCGCGTCTCGCACTCTACGTACGGATTTTACGTATATGAATTTTACGTAAATAACAGTCGCTAAGGAAATAGCCTAAATTTAGTCGTAATAGAGAACGTTCCGCCATTTGCCGTAAGTACCCAAATATAGCAAAAAAATGTCATATGGTACCTAGCTGTCGCGGAAACGTATCTTAATTCGTTAAGGTACACGCAGTATTCTAATATCTGTGTTCTAGGGAGCAACTGCTCAACGATTTAATTTCTAGCTATCTATCTATAAGTATAGTTTTGTCGTTAAGCAAAAGCATAAAAATAGATTTCTAAAATTCAAGGAATTATTAAAGTCGGTTCACTTCATTACTTTTAGAGTTCATAATTACAAAATTAACAATTCTTTTTTCTTTTATAATTAGTATCGACCAGCATAAGTTTCGCGTATTCTTATATCTGTGGTTTCGCTAACTAGAGGAACTTGGCTCAAAGTCAGCACCGGAGAAAAAGACAAATGTGATACCGCCCTTATTCCGGAATCATTACGAAATAATTTTAACTGCCGTTTAATGTTGCTTTTCTTTTAAATTCCGCGAGATCGCCGTCAGTACCATGTCCATTGCTGCGGGCGTCTACGATGACCCCAGAAGGTATTTCCAGTGGCGCCCGGCGGATGTTTAATGTTGCTTGTCTTAAAGCCGACTAGGTAGATGTTTAATTGTAGACTAGCGGCCGACCTCTACTCTTGGACACTCTTGGATATTCCCACAGGAACTTATGATTGGTATTTTAAGTGTGTTAATTCATGAACCAACAGTGGCAACTGGCGAAATGTAGGCGTAAACAGTTGAATTTTTGAAAAGGGCTTGGATTGCCAAATCCGAAACTATAAGGAATAGCGAAAAATGCTCAAAGGAGTCACGAGCCCGATTTTGATGAAACTTAAAACCTCATCATTAGATTTTTGGAAAACCAATAATCCTAGCTGGGAATCGAACCCGTTGATTTTGAAAAAAAATACAGCCTTTATTATTACACTATACGATAGTGTCGCTGTTAAGGATCAAATTCTGCGAAGTAATGATATACGGCAAATTTAAGGAAAACTTAGAATTTTCATAAAATTCATATTTTATGTCAATTTTGGGTCAATTTTGTTCGTAATCACAGAACTGACTATTTCGTCTTCTAAATGATGCTCGTGGGCAGGTAAAATTTGAAAGTAGAACATAATGTTGTAACTCGCGTATGGAATTGGTAAGTAGTACCGTAATCTCGCGTTTAATACACAAGAAATAAGCTGGCAAGTACATGTCTGTCTCCTATCACACTGGGCGGAGGCAGTGGTAGCGCGCGCGCCAGACAAGAAGACACAAGAAATATGAATTTTACTAAAATTCTAAGTTTTCCTTAAATTTGCCGTATATCATTACTTCCCAGAATTTGATATAATTGTATAATGTCAATCTGGCTAGATTTCGGGGATTGAAAAACGTTTTGACGAGTATGTAAGTAATTCAGGAAATTGTATATCTACTTACCTACCGTGCTGAATATTTACCACTACTCTACCGAGTTTCGCGTGATAAGTAGAGTAGCTACATAGCTTTCCAAGTACCTATATTAGCCTATATAATGTACCTAAGTTAGCGCGTGGCAAAAACTTGAACTAATAATAATTGTTTGTAGTTTTTCAATGTAATGTCGCGCCCCCATTACATATACTTGACAACCTAAGCTGTATAAGTACCTAACAAATATAATTTAGACTAAATGTCTGATCGATGGTTCTGAACAGGAGGCTGATCAGTTCAGTTTATGGTCAATGATAGTTGCCGTAAAAAAACAGCAGGTAATATTTAAGTAAGTACCTACCAATGAAAGAAAACCTACAACGTACGGTACGTCGACCTCATTATGAAAGCACTAAGCATCAAAGATTAGAGTTGTGAAACAGGTTGATAAGAGGGATTAAAGCTTTGCTAGCTGCGTGAGTTATTTATGATTCAGGGGCACAGTTATAAGAATACTACGAGTATACAAGGGAACGTGCGAAGGGAACATGTACTTTATTATAATATATTATGTGCTAGAAATGTATAATTAGGTATGCAGTAACGCCTTTGCCTCATTGAGGTAAGCAGAACCTAAAGCTAACTTAGGTACTACTTTGGCATAGCCTTGGTAACTTTAAACAAGTTAAAAATATGGCAAAAATTTGCCATAGATTTTAGAGTTTTCAAAAGTTTTTTCATAAAATCTAAAAAATGTCACATGACATGAAGTTAAATATCATTTCAGAGGTCTTTGACCATGCTGAGTTGATTGCAGCTGGTCTTGAGTCTCTTAACTATTACCGTTCTCGATTTGATCTCGTTTTGACGTTGTCCTTGAGATCAGAGGTCAAAGGTCAAGTTCATTTTTGAGGTCTTTGACCATGCTGAGTTGATTGCAGCTGGTTTTGAGTCTCTATTATCGTTCTCGATTTGACCTCGTTTTGACCTTGACCTTGAGATCAGAGGCCAAAGGTCAAGTTCATTTTGGGGATTTTCGAATATCGATATTCATTTTGGGGATAGTCGATTGGCGTTTACACTGAGTCTCTAGCTCTTACCGTTCTCGAGTTGAAAGTTGTTCACGGACGGAAATTACTGTTGTACTTACTTATAAAAGATTTTCGATTTTTTTTCGAAAACTGTAAAAGGTACTTCTTTCACTTCCTCAATTTGACTGTTATCGTGTAGATTTGCATTTTTTCAAGAAGTTTTCAGTTTTCTTTCTCATAAAATTCTTTAGTTAGGTAGTTAAGTTATTACATACATACATCTACCTAAAATGACTAAGTTAGTAGCGGTAGGTAGGTACCTATATACATATTTAGGGAGTAGTAGGTATCACTTGTCTGTCTCTCAGTAAATCTTGTGACTATTTGTGGCTGGTGGCACAATGTAGGAAGTAAATAAAGGACCAAAATGCCTTTTTGTTTAATCAGAATGAATTTTAAAGTAGGCTCAGTAGTTACAGTGAATGGCTTGACTATTGACGCAGTAGTATCTACGTATGTGCCCACAGTAGGCCCACAATAAATAAATAAATATGTTAGGACAACTTATATACATACCTATTATAGATAGGAAACATCCAGACTTCGGTACAAACGTATCTGTTTTCACAAAAAGTTTGTCCCGACCCATGGGCCGCGGAATTCTTACGGCTGGGCTCTTTCAATAGTATTTTTATAGTTTAACAATGTTCCTGTACATTATTTTTACAATTTATTGAATCAAAAATAATAAAACAGATACTTTTTTGTACGATATACGCTCGAGCGTCAAAATATCTCGTCAGAAATGGGATATAATGACCTACGATGATATCGTCATATTATAATTATAAAATCATCGTGGTGGCAAGGTGTATTAAATAAGATAACTTTGAAATCTGTTGATGGGTTGGGTCGAGCATTTGCATGGTCCTTCGTATTGAATAATTTTGTGGCAGACGTGTGTACCGGGAGTCAGGAGCGGGACGGGGGTTGGCATAGAGTAAAGTATCTACCTACTGGAATTTGTAGTTGTGAGCTTTAATTTGAAGCTACCTGTAACTGCAACTGTCCACTTGGATAACGAACGGTGCCTGTCTGCGTAGAGATTTTTTGCCGTTTAATTTCTAAACCATATAGTAAAAAAAACACGTAACTTGAGGAAAAAACTAGCCAAGTGTGTGTCGGGTTACGCATAGAATAGGGTTCCGTAGTCACTTTTCCTTGAAAGTTCATTACATGGACTACCATCACAAATATTTTCAGTTTTTTTGAGCCAGACGTTTAGATTTTAGAGGGGGAGAGGGGGGAGAACTTGTGTGTGTCCACACACGTTCTGTTTTACCAATAAAAACCTATAAAGTTGAATATCTCGCAAAGGTTAAACAAAAAATTATATTAGTAACCTCGTTACATATGTGTTTTAAAAGACTTATCTAATGAGACCATGGCAGACGCAAGAAAAAAAAACAAATTCTGGTTACGTGAAAGGTACCTACACCAAAAAAAATAATTTCATAAATTTGTTACTGTAGTAAATACATATCCATGCGAAGTTTCATGTTTCTAGCGGGTACACTACATAAATATGAATAACTTTATTCCGAGACTACAAGTACGAATTTCGAAACACCGATTTTCATAATTCCGACTGGTTCAAAATTCCTAATATATAACAACTCCGATTGATCATTATTCCTATTTTTATAATTCCTAAATTTCAATATTCCTAACGTTTATAATTACTACTCTCAAAATACTGAGCTTCAATAGATCGAATAACAAAAGTCCGACTTAATGATATTTCGAAACATCAACAATACGAATTTTGATTATTAAAATACCTAAAAAAGGATAAATAAAATCATTTTAAAGAAAAAACTATATGATGTGATGAAGTACATTTTTTACAGTGTTTTGGTTCTCATTTAAATCTATGATTGTTTACTTTTCAATAAAAATATTAAGTATGTTTCGATAAAAATATTTTGTTTCCCTGGTCACATGACAAAATATGTTTCCCAAATTTTTTATATAATACAGATCAATTTCGGCGCTTCGCCGGCCGTTGCCGCGGCACGCTCGCTTCGCTCGCTCGGCTTGCGCTCTGTTGTGGTCACAGTTCTAACCTAACCCACTTCTACTCATTCCAGATACCCAGACCAGACTGCGTGAAGTTGGTTCTGCAGCGATTTCTTTCTGTCACTAAATTCTGTAGAACAAACATGTTGACTTTTAGTTTATTCGAAATATTGAAAATCGGAATGTCGTGTTTCGGGCCGAGAACCCTTTGAGCATTTGACACTTCGAACGTATGAAAATCGGAAAACTAACAAATCGCATTAATGACTTTCGGTAAAATAAGTTTCGTGATTTTTAATAATAGACATTACAATTCTTAGGTATTATGAACTTCGGACTTTTGAAAATCGGAACATTGAAATTCGGAATAAAGTTTTTTGGAGTATTTGGGTGTTCCCGTTTCTAGCCCTTACCGTTTAGGAGGAAAGCCGAGGACAGACGGACTGACAGACATGAAGAAACTATAAGTGTTCCGAAACTGGAACTACGGACCTTAAACAGTAAACATCAACAAAAATAATCTGTATCGGTTACCGCAGTCAAAATATGTGTACGTATAAATATTTAAAAACCGGCCAACAAGTGCGAGCGGGTCGGACACGCGCACAAAGGGGTCCGTACAAAAAAGTTTGTTATACTTACAATAAACGTGATTTTTTACATAATAGGTAGGTACTTAAATTTTTAAGTAGGTACTTAATTATATTGTGTTTTAGTACCTATTTGTTGTTTTAACGGCAACAGAAATACATCATCTTGGTGTTAAAATTTCAACTTTCTACTATCACGGTTCACGAGATACAGCTTGGTAACGGACAACGGACCGACTGACAGCAGAGTTTTAGTAATAAGGTTCCCGTTTTACCTTTTAGTGAAGTAACCTTAAAAACATACAGTTGAATTAAGAACATCCACCTTTTTTAGAAGTTGGTTAAAATGAATATGATAGTGATGATCACAGAAGCAAGTACTTAATAATAATAATTATGTAAAGTGAAGTTTATGTCTGTGTGCGAGTTGAGTTTTTGCTATCTAAAATGTACTCTTCTTTGGTTTTTGCTTTTGGGTAGGTATATTTATCATGGACATCGAGTTTTGGCGCCAAAATCTAACAACATTCTCCAAAAAGCCAAACCCAAACAAAATGCCTGCTGAGTGCCGTTTCTTCTTCTATGACATTATTTAGTCTATGGTAATAAAAACGTTTTGTTTAACACAAACCAAATCACTTCCAGAGCGCGTTTCAAAGGTTTTTCACCTGAAATACCTATGAATACATTTATAAATATAGCGAACTAAATTTAATTATTCGTTTAATTATAGCAGTTCTAAACTATCTTCTGGGCCTAACGATGTTATCCTCACTTTGTAGGACATTTTTTGTAAGCAACTAAACGTAGGTACATAATTTGAGTGAAAGTTTAACATTAAAAAAGTTATAACCCAGCTCTATGATCTATGGTCAGTTACTAATGGCGTGTCTTCCTGTTACACACGTTTTAATATCGTCAAAATGGCTAAGAAAAAAGGCGACGAGAAAGTGAATCCGACTCCTCAGAGTGACAACGAAGAGCACAATTATGACGAAGAGCCCGACTTTGACGATCCAGAGGGTTTCGTTGACGATATTCCTGATGAAGGTGGGCAAATTCGATGACAACTCATACCGGCCATATGCGTCACCCACGCATTTTGCCAGTGTTCATTAATGTTCTTACTATTTTTAGCCATTTCGTTAAGTGTAGTGAGTGTTATAAGTAAAGTTTTATGAGGCCTTGACAAGTCCCAGTGATTTAAGTATAAATTTTATGTTCCACGAACCTAACCTAACTTTGACGTTGCAGAGTTGTTGGCCGACCTTTTAGAGCAGAAACCCAAGGAATCGGACAGTTACGAAAATGTAGTCGTGGTTGACGGGTGCCCCCAGGTTGGGCCTGAGCGGTTGGAGAAACTGCAAAGTGTCATAAACAAAATTTTTAGCAAATTTGGGAAGATCATCAATGAGTACTATCCAACTCAAGAAAATGGATCTACAACTGGTTACATTTTCTTGGAATACAGCAACCCTCAGAATGCTGCTGAGGCTGTTAAAGCCACTAACAATTGTAAATTAGATAAGCAACACACCTTTTTAGTGAATTTATTCACTGATTTTAATAAGTAAGTTATAACCTGTACTTTAATCTTCATTTCATAATGTTTTGATACTGTTATATAGATAAGGACTAGAACTAGACATGGTTCTCTAATAGTCAAATGCTTCTCTACCACTTATGGGTAGAGAAAGGTGAGATATGTCAGTTTAGTATTTCAGTTAGCATAACTGGGTGTTTACCCTTAATAATTAATTTATGAACTTTCCTTCTTTATATTTGCGAATGCCATAACAAACATGATAGTTTAACCGAAGATCAAGATTTGTTAACTCTTTTGAGTGTCTTTAAGTGATGTAGTTATTGAATATATATAAACAGACTACATATTCAGTTTGTTTTGTCTCTGTAAATACTAGTACATAGTTAAGTTCAGTAACTGTTCAAATTCAATAAATCCAGTAGTCACAGTAGGTACTGAAGTTACCGGAGTAAGCTTTATAATGCCTGTAAATTGATATGAACCTTGTGAGTTTTGGCCTCACATACTAACTAATAGATATTATAAATCCACAAGTGTGTATACCTGTATGTACCCTCTGCACGGTCAAACAACTGGACGGAATTGGATGAAAATACCATAGGGATCATTTAGGGAACAGATAAGAAAATAGGATATTTAAGTATATAATTTGTCACAGGGCAACCGTGGGTCCGTTAGTGTACCTATAATAGCATCTAGCGTTAACTGTTGTTAAAATTTCAGGTATTCAGATATCCCTAAAGAATGGGAATCACCAGCGCCTCAGCCATTCAAGGTCCAGTCAGACTTACAATGGTATCTGATGGATCCTGACGCATATGACCAGTTCCTGATAGGAATCGGCACCGGTGTTGGGCTACAGGTCTGGCAGAATACACTGCCAGAACCTGTGCTACTGCAAGAGAGACCGGTAAGGTTATTTGTAGCATGATTATCTTTAATGCCAGGATTTTAAATTAAATACCCTTTTGAGGGGTCACTCAATGAAGTTTGACTGGTCTTCCTCTCCTAGGAATGTTACAAGACAATTCCTTAGGGTGCCTACCTGCTGTACCCAGTAATGGATGATGAGGTGGTTGAGGACTTGAGCTGCGGAAAAAAAAGACCTTTGCCATAACAATATTATCACAATTTACCTAATACTGTAATCAGTGCAGAAACAGTATAAAATGAACACAAAACACATACAATACATTATGTGCTAACTAGACAGGGCTTGTCATAATTTTAACTCTTAATTGCACACATAATTCACAGAAAAATTATAATTCTCCCATGCCATTGTGCAAGTACCAAGTCTTCATGATTTTGTAAAATTCCTATAATAAGCTGTTCCGATCAAACTCTTATACCCTATTCACACATTCGTGCGAGTGGCATTAGAAATGTTGAAAACACACTGAAGACAAAACTAACAAAAAAAATGTACTTCCATCAGTAGACCTACCGTTCATATTTGAAAATAGAAATTAAAAAGTTGAAAAAATAAAAAGTTACCAAGTGATATTTTTTCTTTTTAATTGAACAGAACTGGACTGAAACATATGCAGCCTGGTCACCTCTGGGTACATATATTTCGACGTTCCACTGGCGTGGCGTAGCGCTATGGGCTGGACCCAAGTTCTCACAGTTCCAGAAGTTTTACCATCCCGAGGCCCGCTTTATCTCATTCTCTCCATGTGAAAATTATGTTGTCACATTTTCACCTACAAGTGATAGAGGGGAAGATAAGAAGTTAATCATTTGGGATATCAGGTTAGTGGAAAGTTTTGCTCGGACTGCCAAGATCTATAAGCCGCGCAAGATGACAATGGGATTGGCGGCCATGTTGGTGACGTCATAGTCACTCACCTACAACACCTTTTCAGCGATTGATGACGTCACGAGCGGTTATTGCGACAAGGTTCTATCCTACTCACATCGTGCGCGGCTTATATTTAGTGAGATGTAACATTCTGTCCTCGCTGTTGGAATTTTGGTTTGAATTAGAGATTGATTATGGAGTGTGTAATAGACCTGTTCCTACCCCTTTGCGGATAGAGATATAAAAATTCTGTTTGTTTCTTATAACATTTAAAGGCATACATACCTAATATAGATGTTCATAAAAATGTCTGTCTAATCAAAAAGAAATAATTGTACAGATGTGAATTTATTTGTATAACTTTAAAAATTGCTGCATTTAAGGTGACCTACTTTTTTTTCCACTTTAAATGTTTAATTTGCAGTATTTATTCAGCATGTCATTGCTTGCATGTTATGAATTATAATTCATTGAAATAGCACTTGTAAAATATTTAATTAGGATTAAAACTAGCTGTCAATCTTATAAGTTGTTACAACAAGCTTAGAATAATTTAATGACCGTTAACACCAAACAGGTTTCTTATGTGTTAGGTATTCCATACATGTCCATCGAAAGTTGAAAGTAATGATTAAAACCTGTTGGGAATTGCAATTTATGCCAATGAGGCCGTAACAAGACCTCCATGACCCAAATCATCCGCTCTTGCATGTGGTGCACCTGTTTACAAATAGATGAGGCAAATTATTCAGTGCTCGGAAATGGCTAAAGAGTGTGGGTAGGCAGAGACTATGATCCTGGCATACTTCTTTCGCTTCTTCCACGTTCATAACTATCTTCATGCACACTCTCAACTATCTTCATGCACGCTCTCCGGTTCTGGGTACACTTGACCTGGCCTTTGGTCAAAACATCTCGGATTTAGTTGAAGTATGTTCATTTAGGTCGACCCTTACCTGCCTGTCCATTCACGCCCGCCTTATGTATCTGTTTCGTCAATCTTCTTTCATCCATCCTTTCTACATGCCCGAACCATCTAAGCATCCCTTTTTCTATCTTACTCACTACATCTTCTGACACAATGCAACATTCTCGTAGTACAATGTATTTGATAACCATCCTTATATTTACAGATCTGGCCAAGAAAAGCGTAGTTTTCCACCACCGGACGAATACGTAACATGGCCCGTATTCCGTTGGAGTAAGGATGATAAATACTTTGCAAGATTGGGTGCCGATATGCTATCAGTGTATGAAACACCTAGCTTCGGTCTACTTGATAAGAAGTCTATCAAAATTCCTGGAATCAGGTATGTATCTATACTTATAAAAAGGAAAAATGTGATTGTTTGTTTCCATTGCTTCGTAACTACTGGACCGATTAAAAAAATTCTTACACTTGTTATCCCTGAGTTTTATTACTTATACTTTTTATCCCGGGAATGAGTTCCTGTGGGAATTGGGAATGAGAATACTATATTACGGGAGAATTCGGAATGCAATGTTTTTAACTGACTTTTTCCCAACCTAGTTGATGTCAGCTTTCCAGTCTAACTGCGACGTGGCTGAACTTCAATATTTTCCATGGAGCGACTGCCATCTGACCTCCACAACCCATGGGCGATTTCGAAGCTCTGTAGTTAGACCACGAGGATAATGTTTTATGGCTCCAAATACCCGTAACGACTGCCATAGATGTTCGTATGAGAAACGGGATCGACGTGGGGGCTTAACGTGCTCGCCGGGGCATGGTTGTCATGCCCTCTGTCATGTCAAAGAAATTATAAAGACTTCTGATGATGGCATAATAATATATTTTTATTATTTTTGAAATTCCAGGGATTTCAGCTGGTCTCCAACAGACAATACACTAGCATATTGGGTAGCAGAAGACAAAGATGTACCAGCAAGAGTAACACTACTAGAGCTGCCCAATCGTACAGAAATACGTTCCAAGAACTTATTCTCAGTTGCCGACTGTAAAATACATTGGCAGAAAAGTGGCGATTACCTCTGTGTTAAAGTCGACCGTTATTCTAAAGTGAAGAAAGATAAAAATGAAATCAAGTATTCCGGAATGTATTATAACTTTGAGATATTCCATATGAGAGAAAAAGAAATTCCGGTCGACTCGGTAGAAATTAAGGAGCCCATACAAGCGTTTGCTTGGGAACCTATAGGGTCTAAGTTTGCTATTATACACGGTGATACTGCAAATATGTGTATTAGTTTCTACCAAGTTAATACCGGTCAAGCGCCAACGTTGCTTATGAAGTTTGAACAGCAACCGTTTAATCATTTGTTCTGGTCACCTTCAGGCCAATTCATCGTAGTTGCTAATCTAGGTCTCACCGGTGGTGCTTTAGAGTTCTTGGACACTAATGATTTTACCATTATGAATGTTGCCGACCATTACCAGATGTCTGGTATAGAATGGGACCCGACCGGTCGGTTTGTTGTGACCGGTGTGTCTTCGCTTAAGAGCAAGATCGATACTGGTTATTATATATGGTCATTCCAGGGGAAAATATTGAAGAGGTTAGTGTTATTATTATTATTTTATTATGGACGAGCAGCATTTAGTGCTGTTATGTCCACATCCTAGTGTGGTAATTATTATTTCACTTATTATTTAGTTCACTTAGTTCACACATATAGTTCACTGTTTATTCGTTTGGTTTATAGTCTTCAAGCCATTGATCCAAGCGACACTTGAAAGAGTTCACAGATTCGGCCGATACCACATGTTCAGGCAACTTGTTCCAAAGGTTTACAATGCGATTGTTTAGGGTGTGATGAGCAGTTAATGACTGTGATGGTGAGTGGTTTAGAGCGAGGCTGTGTCCACGGGATGAGTGTACTTTTTCCTTCAGCACAAATATGTCACTAAACTGTTTAGGCAAATTGTATTTGTTTGTTAGAATCTTGTAGCACTCAATGAGGTCCCCCCTTAGATGTCTTTCCTTAAGAGTTGGTAGTTTCAGCAGTCTTAGGCGCTCTTCATATGGTTTACGCCGAAATCCGTGTGGTATTTTGTTAATCTGTATTTATTCATCATCATCAATTAAGATGCAGAGATTCTACTTAGTAGTATGTAACGTCTGTCCGGATGTTGGATTTTTTTTTCATTTACTGAGTACCCGGTAACGGCATTAGGCTTGCCCCCTATTATGTGGGACCAAGAAATTTACTGGCATAGCCCCCTTTGGGGGTATACTCGTGATGATATATGTATGTAATGTATTTTCTTTGATTTAACTGTAATTTGGTACTTTGATGGCTGATAACCTAAGGAGTATCTTGCATAGGTACTTATAATATTATGTGGGAGAATTTAATATCTAAATTTTAGGGTTCTGTACCCAAAGGGCAAAATGGCAACCCTATTACTGAGACTTCGCTGTCCATCTGTCGGTTCGTCTGTCCGTCTGACAGTTAGAAAGTTGATGATGTATTTCTGTTGCCTCTGTAACAAGAAATACTAATAAATATTGAAGTGGGCTCCCATACAACAAACGTGATGGTTTTTTAAGTCCTATGTTCTATAGTAAGTTTCAAGTCCCATGTTTTTTCTATCAAAGTTTCAAGACCCATATATTTGTTGCAGAGTTATGAAAGAAGGTTTCGCACAATTTAACTGGCGGCCGCGACCACCGACGTTGCTCTCGGAAAAACAATCAAAGGATATTAAGAAAAACCTTAAGAAATATTACTCACAGTTCGAGACTAAAGATCGTATACGTAGCAATAAAGCTAGCAAGGTTAGATCTACTTTTGTACTACTTTGAACTATTATTTAGCAGATAACTTCCTTAAGTATTTGTTGCATTCGAACCTGGAGGTACTGGCTGAGTCTCGGGTTCGATTCTCGGGTCGTATCTAATATTTGTGTGATCCACAAATGTTTTTTTCGAAGTTTGGGTGTTCTCTATGTATGTAGTTAGAAATATGTTTATCAGTTGTCTAGATACCATAGCTCTATCTTGTTAGCTTATTGTGGGCTAGATGACATTGTGTGAAAATAAAGCCTCGTCCCCACTAGGAACATTTGTCGAGCGACGTGTCCCCGGAAACATCGGGCGACGTTGGGCGACATCACCGCGACATTGTCGAACTTGTTCCTTGTCGCACAGTCGATAAAGAGTAGTGACAGAGTGTGGACGTGCGTGCAACCTGCGACAATGTGGTCGAACGACGTAGTGCTGCGACTTATTGCACTATTTCGCTCCTATGAGTATTTGTGGGATGCAAAGAATAATCATTATAAAAAATTAAATAAGAAGTGACGCGTGGGAAGAATCTAGTTCTCTGTTTAGATATTGATGGACATATATTACACAAGAGTATTTCAAAGTCTGTTGATGACATCCGAGTGAAATTATGAAATGAGCCGTCTAGAACACTAAGATCATTAAAAACACTTGTTTTGTTTCGCAAGTACTGTTAATCCACCATCTTCTCTTTTTTTTTTGTTCTTGTTGCATTCATAATTATATAAGCCGCACTGTACAACACTACCTCTTCCGGAGACATGATAGGTTCGACTGAACTGATGTGGACGGAGACAATACATCGGGCGACGTGTGGCGATGTAGGGCGACATAGCTCGATGTCTCCGGGGACACACGTCGCTCGACAAATGTTCCTAGTGGGGACGAGGCTTAAAAATAAAAAATTGTTTTGACTTTTATCTTGTCATAAAGTTCCATATAAACTAAAATACGATTTTTTTTATTAGTATTAAATAATACAACATAATTAAAAGGCCTGTCTAATGGCATTAAGTCTACCATTGCACTATTTCGTGTTGAATCCAATGTCTTAAAAATAAAATGTGTATTGCAGGAATTGGTGGCAAAACGTACTGAGCAAATGAAGAAGCATGTCGAGTATTGTGAGTTGAAGCAACAAGAGTGGAAGGAACAGAAGCCGAGGCGGCTGGAGCTCAGGAATTGTAAGTTATAAACACTTATATTTTATAATAATACTGGCGGACGCCCGCGGCCTCGCCCGCTTGACAAAGTATATACTAACAAGTTAAAAATATGGCAAAAATTTGCCATATATTTCGAAAGTTTTTTCATAAAATCTAAAAAATGTCACATGACATGAAGTTCACCATCATTTTAGAGGTCTTTGACCATTCTGAGTTGATTGCAGCTGGTCTTGAGTCTCTATTATAGTTCTCGTTTTGACCTTGACCTTGAGATCAGAGGTCAAACGTCAAGTTCATTTTGGGGGGGGTTTTGAGTCTCTAGCTCTTACCGTTCTCGAGTTGAAAGTTGTTCACGGACGGACATTACTGTTGTATAAGAGATTTTGTTTCGAAAACTCTAAAACCTTCATCGAGAACCAATCTATCTAATGATGAAACCACATCACATTGGGTGCAAAGGGGCTCTACCAACATCTTTAGGGCCCCAGCGACCTCACCTGCTAGTGGCGCATCTGCTGATCAACGGACGAGGCTCGTTAATTTATGGTACCTATGGAGTGGCTTCGGCCCCTACATGGGTACCAGGTGGTACAACAGTGTTGATCCGGGGGGGGTACCACCGTGCAGCTGTGCTAAAGCCCCCCAAGTAACCCAGCCCAGGCTGAGTTGCGTTAGGGGTTCAGCAGCTGCACCGCCGGGCCCGGGTATGGTGCAGCAGGCATGGGACCAGTGGGGGCGAAACGGAGTCTAGTGTGGGTGGTGTGGGTCGATTCGCCAGCCAGGGAGACCCTTAGCAACGGCGTTGCCGCGGCCGCCCGCAACACAGTCCTGGGACCAACCACCCCAGGAGGCTGCCCCACATGTTGCGCATAATCCTGATGTGGAAAGCCAGTGGCCCTGACGGCATTCCGGCGGTGGTACTACGGAAATGCGCAGCTGAGTTGTCTCCTGTACTAACTCGTCTGTACCGCCTGTCTTACTCCACAGGAATCGTGCCGGAGGTCTGGAATGAGGCGAAC